>JAKTWE010000041.1:0-103362 GCA_030581955.1 Kurtzmaniella fragi | reverse complement strand
TCTCTCTCTCTCTCTCTCTCTCTCTCTCTCTCTCTCTCTCTCTCTCTCTCTCTCTACATCCATTCCTCTCTACTCTTTATTCGTATTCTACTTATCCTCTACAAAAGACCCTTGTTCTTGAACTCTTGCAACAAGGAGTTACCCAATCTAGCTGGAGAAGCTTCAACAATAACTCCAGCAGATTCTAAAGCAGCAATCTTGGACTTGGCATCACCCTTACCTCCGGCAATAATAGCACCAGCATGACCCATTCTTCTACCTGGAGGAGCAGAAACACCAGCAATGAAAGAAACAACTGGCTTTGGACCTCCAGCTCTCTTTAAGTTGTATTCCTTCAAGAATTCAGAAGCTTCTTCTTCAGCAGTACCACCGATTTCTCCAATCAAAATGATACCTTCAGTTTCTGGATCATTCAAGAATAAAGTTAAAGCATCAATGAAATTGGTACCTGGGAAAGGATCTCCTCCCATACCAATGACTAAAGATTGACCTAAACCAACATTGGTGGTTTGAGAAACAGCTTCATAAGTCAAAGTACCGGATTTGGAAATAACACCAACTTTACCTCTCATATGAATATGAGAAGGCATGATACCAATCTTACATTGATCTGGTGCAATCAAACCAGGACAATTTGGTCCCACAAGTCTGGTTTTGGATTGAGTCTTCAAGATTTGAGCAACTCTGACCATGTCATGTTGTGGAATCCCTTCTGTGATGGCAACAGCCAAAGGAATCTCAGCTTCAATGGCTTCTTCAATGGCTTTGGCAGCAATTGGAGGTGGAACGAAAATACCAGTGGCAGTGGCTCCAGCATCTCTCATGGCATCAGCAACAGTGGCAAAAACTGGTCTATCCAAATGAGTTTGACCGGCCTTTTTAGGGTTGGTACCACCGACAACTTGAGTTCCATAAGCAATGGCTTGTTCAGCATGGAAAGTAGCTTGTCTACCGGTGAAACCTTGGTAAATAACCTTGGTATCACTGGTCACCTTCAAGTTTTTGATGGTGTCCGCGTAAGAGTTCACAGCTCTGGTCTTGGAAAAGGTTCTAACGAATTGTTTGCCTAACATTCTGGTGTTTTAATGAAATTCGAAAAGATTGAAACTGGAATTGAAAACGAGGTTTCAAGGAATCCGTCCGGGCGTCTTTGGGCCGTCCTGCATGCAACTAGGGGAGAAGCGACGCGAGGGCAGGGCATGTGCAGGTGGTGTCCAAGGGCTACTTACTTGTTACAAGAGAAGGCTAAGGGGACAAATAAGGAGATTTGGTGGATGAGATGGATAGAAATAGATCAATTGAGTATGAAGCAAAGTTATAATTTGGTGAACAAGGTTGATTTTAATACTTTTAACTACCAATGAAAAATATTGAAACCCACCACCGGTTGATTTAAATTTATTTTTAATTTCGGTTTCTTCATTTTTTTTTGTTGTTCTTTACGTCTTCCTGGCTTCATCTCGGAGCCTGCACAACCGCAGAGCACGGGCACTGTATCCTATTGATCGCACTGTTTATACAGTGTTGTTAAATTGTAGTTTTAAAGCCATTTTACCGAACCCCGGGTCTTCTCGGAATTGCCGCATGGCGATTGTTAACTTAGTTATTTTTTTATTAGTCTACACTTCAGTGCAGGTGGGGGAACTGGGAGTTTTCACAGGCTAGAGTTCCCCTCCAGATCAGATATAAGCATAATGTAATGGTAAGATGATAGTTGATGAAATTGAGTTGAAAAGAGTTGAATTGATGGAATTGATTAGAGATGAATTACTGAATTCTTTTTTCTGAATACCGAGGGTTGAATAATCATTTATTGATTCTATTCCGGTTCGGATTTCCTCTTTCTCTCTCTCTCTCTCTCTCTATATATATATATATATATACATATATACATATACACATATACAGCCGTATATATGAAAATATCTACCCCCTACTCTACTCTATCTCAATCACTAACTCTATTCCTAATAATTAAAAATACTCTTATAATACAAACTTCGGCTCTCCAACGTATCCCAATCATTCGTACTGATCCACATCTCTTGAATCACCTTCAACCGCGCATAAACACATCCTCCCTTCCAAGTCAAAACTTCAGGATCGAATTCTCGAGGTGGTGGTAACACATTCACCGGCAATAACGTCCCCTTATCACTAAGAGTATCAATATGATCCAAATCAAGTTCTAAAGTAGTTTGCTTAATGATTTTTTCAATCTGAGATGCCTCTAATTCAACATCGTCTATAGTTAATTCTTTTTCCTTCTCTTCATCTTTATCTTCTTCTTCAACTTCATTTTCTTCTTCTTGTTTCTTTTTCTCTTTAATTAATTTCCCTCCTGATTTTTCTTGTTGCATTTCCTTTAATTTCTTCTCTTTTAATTCTAATATTAAACCATTTCTTTCATCTTCATTCTTTTTGTTTTCTTGACTAACATATTCTAAAATATCATCCATTGATGATGAAGATAAAAATTTAGGTCTCCAAATATTAATTCTATCAGTTAAGAGTACATCAAAAGCTGGGATTTTAGCAAATCCTCCTCCAACTATAAGTAAATTATCATAAAGTCTTTTCAGCCGAGTAAAATCGTTAGTAATTGATGCATTTGTAATACTTTCAATAATAGCTTTTTCCAATGGAGATGTCACTTTTTTATATTTATAACTTGATGTTACTCTAGTTCTTGTAGGTTTAGGTTTAGCAAATGGATTATCCTTTTTAGATTTACTTCTTTCATCCATAATTTCCAATAAAAGTTGATCATCTGCTAAATCTGCATGAATTAACCCTAATTCAACATTTTCTTGAGCTTTAGAAAATGGATTATTTGGTTTCAGAGAATATTGATCTGAACTTGGACTGAAAAGCCATGAATTTCTGATAAATTCATCTTTTACTTGAAATAAATCTGGATAAAATAACCCTAATGGAGCCACCATAACTTCATCAAACACTTTGAATTCATATTTTTCAGTAGTTTTACCTGGTTTCCTCTTATAAAAATTATAATGTTGTACAGCAACTTCTGAATCTTGGAAAGTTACATAATTTTTCTTTAAATTTTCAGCTAATTCCCAATCATCAGTATAACTATTTAAATCCAAATCTTTATAAGGAAACAGTTGTTCAAGTAAAAGTTTTACAAAAGTTTCGGTAATTTGTTGACCTCCATAATTCAATTTAATTCTAGAATCAGGAATAATTAATCCCTCATCAACACATGAAATAGTAGTAGTTTGAGCTCCAACATCAATTACACATGAACTTTGAGTCCCTGCACCAAAAGAAGCAGCTACTGCTTCTTGAATAATAGCAACATGACCAAAATTAAGATGTTTAAATAATGTTTCACACCATTTTTCAACATATACTTTGTTATAAAGATCAGGAATTACCAATAATACTTTTAAATTTCCAAATT
This sequence comes from Kurtzmaniella fragi, assembly GCA_030581955.1. Taxonomy (NCBI): domain Eukaryota; kingdom Fungi; phylum Ascomycota; class Pichiomycetes; order Serinales; family Debaryomycetaceae; genus Kurtzmaniella; species Kurtzmaniella fragi. The sequence continues at coordinate 99,935 of JAKTWE010000041.1, read as the reverse complement.
CCAGCTTAGGAATTTCCATTTTTGATAAAGTATCAAAAATAATATTACTTAAATCTCCCATAACTTCTTGTGGAGACAGATATTGACTTCTTTCACTGAAATCTCCGCCAACAATTGGGAATCTTAAAGTCCAATTACTATTGGGAGAAATGGGAAGTTTTAAAGCATCTTCTCCTGCAAAAAAATCATGATTTTTAATTTCATTTGCATCCAACCATTCCTTTTTAAAAGGATCATTATGATCAGGAATTTTTTCTGCTTCTTGTTTTCGATTAAACCCAGCAGCTGATTCTCTAGAATTGGGTAAAATACGTCTTTTATAATATTTCATACGAGCTTTAAAATCTTTGGTCACCACATCTCTCATTTTTTCAAAATCTTCATCGAAAACAACGTCTCCATCACTGGTGATTTCACGTAATGGCGATGGTTTATGATCAGACGATGTACCATTCTGTAAGCCCTTTTTGGGGATAGCAATTACCGCAGGTACAGCTTGTGGGAATGCATCAGTGGCTCTTCCAATCCGAATGTATTGAGATCCAGGATGGATAACAATGGTATCATACCCTTGTCTAGCCTTTTCCTCACTCATTTCTTCGTCTGCGTCTTCATCATCCTCTTCGTCTTCATCATCGTTGGCAGCCATGGCAGCAGCAGCTTCAGCCGCCTCCTTTTCAGCTTGTTCCTTCTTTCTTTTCATTTCTGCTTCGATATCCCCCAAGTTATAGTCGGCAAAATTGGTGTTTTCACCGCCAGGAGTGCCAGAATCGGGCTTGTTGACCTTCTTGAGCTTGCTGTTGTTCTGGGTTTGCATGAGCTTCTCAGCACGCCAGTTTCTGATGAATGAAACCTGTTCATCTTTCTTCAAATAATCCGCGTAGTAATTCTTTTGGTTGATAAGCAGTGTTTGTCTTATGTTGGTGAGCGGAAACCCGTTTTCCTGGTCCACACGTGAGATCCCGGTCTTTTTCAAGTTGTTGGCAATCGTGGCGGCTGCCTTGAGTCGTCCTTCACGTCTACGTTGAAGAATTTCCGCCTGTGTTTTGGCGGGGCCCTTCTTTTTCTTGGACGCATCGGACGATTCGTCGTCTTTGGCCAGTTGAGCAGAGTCTACAAGCTCCGGGGCGGGTTCGGCGATACCGTCCGTAGGTATATCGGTGTCAATGGGGTCGGAGGACGGGTGTTCCATGGTGGTGGCGGATAATTGGAGAATAGAAATTTGGAAACCACGAATGGAGGTGCGAAAAGGTGATAGTGGAAAATGAGAGGATGAGAATAGCGGGAGGAAAATAGAGAAATAGAGAAATAGAGACAAATAGAGATAAATAGAGAATATTGCCTGAAAAATAGTGAGAAATAGTGAGAAATTGAGAACATCTCGTGAAAAAAATAGAGAACATTGCATGAAAATTGTGAAAATAGATTAAAGCACCGCATTGGCAACAAAGGTACACAGTACCAGTAATATTGATAGTAGTTAATATGTTATTAGTCGCTAGGCAACATTGTCTATTTCTATATGCTAATAATCCAAAGAACGCTGGAAATTCGGTTTCATGGGCAACTTGGGCTCTGAGGTTGCTATAGGACGACGAGGAGCCATTGCTGGACTTAAACTCTGACTTTTCACTATCTTCTTATGTTTCTGAAGTCTCATAATATCCAATTTTCCTTTACTTTGATTATCAAAGTCCCAGAGCTTTTGTTTCCATCCTGCCAATTGATTGTGTAACTCAAAAAGTTTGGTTACATCTTTTTTCACCAGTCCAGCATTCTTGGGCCCTTTCTGTAAATCCTTATACAACATTTCATATTCTTTATACTTGGATTTGAATTTCAAAGCCAAATTCTGATAATATTGAACCTTTTTTTGTTCCAGCAGAATTGGAGGTACCAGCTTTTCTTCTTGTTCCAGTTCATCATTGATAGATGAAGGAGACGTGGAATCCGTGTTGGTATTATGTGTCCGAGGAGTATTGTGTACGCTCCCATGTAAATGATCATCCAAAGGTGTAGGAGTAGACAACTTTGGACGTTTGTTCTTAATTAGTGGTTTATCATCATCCGATGAAGATCCTGACCTAGAACCTGGATTGGGATAATTACGTTTTTTGGGGCTCCCCAATCCATTACCTAAAGAAATGCTATTAACACTTGTGTTGGATAAACTACTGGTAACAAGTTTGGTTGCACTAGTGGGTAAGGACTCGGGCTTGGGGCTACGGACTGGGCTTTTCATCTTCTTTTGCGCCAAAAGTCCTCCTCCCAACGCGGTTTTCTTCTTATTGATATCTTCTTCTCCTCCCTTATCGGTCAATTTCTTTCTTAAAGGGTGAGTTTCCAGAAACCCAAGTCTTGTTAATGCATTATGAATGTTTTGAATCACCATGGTTCTTTCAAGGTCACTATAATGGGACCATGCCCAAACCTTGAGATCTTTATAACTCTTATCCTTGAGAGTGTAGGTGTTTTGTTCATGCTTGGCTCCGTTGGGATATACATCTCCAGCAGACAAGGTATCCTTGGGGTTATAGAGTTGAGAATAGTTATCAAGCAAAGGCTGGAGTTGCAGGTCTGTAAGTTCTAGACGAGCCATGAGATTGGCTTTGGAAATGGGGCCAAGAGCACAGAGATGAAGATACCTTGCAACCGAAGGTTCAGAAGTCGCGTACACTGCTTGGTTGGTGATGTTTGAGTAAGGGATGGCGTCGGTAGACATAGTACGAGACACCCGCAGCAGCTGCAGATCAGAGATCAGTTCCGGGCCACTCTCTCCAACCTTTGACAGAGCCGTGGACTTCTCATCCACTCTCAATCTCACCAGAACCCTGCCTGAGAACTGGCCGCCCCTGTAAATATCCACTCTGGAGCTTTCTGAGGCCGCGGAGCACGGGAATTCTTGGTTCAACACACGGATGGTCTATTGTTAGTATGGAATATCAATTATTAGTGCTTAAATACTTACATATCGTCCATTGGACACTAGTAACTTGGGCTTGAGGCCCTTTTCAGCAGCCTTTTGTAATTGACGAGCGAAGTCCGGGTTGAATTTGATCAGGAAGGGAGGTGGCAACGTCCTTGACACCTCCAGTATGGGTTCCAACGCTTGTATCCTTACCATGGGCGCTAAATTGGATTCTAGTAGCCTATACTTGGGTATGAGGGGCACAATCAATTTTTTGGTGGTTAATTACTCCAGATCAGGCATCCGGAAAAGGTGCGGAAATTGTGTCCTGTTGACGGGACCACTCTCTAAAGTGGACGCAGAAAAAGAAAGAATAGGGTGGTAGATGAGAAGGAGAAGAATTGCAGGTAAATAGCAGGTAGAGAGCATGTAAATGGTAAGCAGAGGTAGAGGTGGATGTAGAGATGTAGGGATATAGGATAGAGAGTAGAGAATGGATGAACATGGCCATGGGGCCTACGATGGCACCTACAGTAACAGAACGGTACTGTACTGAATTTGCAGGAGCTAATTATGCAGCAGATACGATAGACGACATTGTGGGAGATCTGAGGGTGTTCAGGGTTAGTGGGGTGAGCGAAGGAGTGTTTGAGTAAGGTGTAGTGTAGCCATGCGGCGTAGTAGGGTGTAGTGAGCGTAGAAACTGGATATATAAAGGTGGTTAGATAGGTGGAGAGGTAGAAAGGTGACAAGGAAGGAAGGTAGAGGGGGTGTTAAGAAAGGTGGCCAGGTGGAGGGTGTTTAGAGAGGTGGAGTGTATTTAGAAAGCCTCTATTATTATTTTCCTATAGTTAAGCTATCAGAGCTATATACAATACCCCTGTGTGTCTGGTTAACACCATCAGGTGTTTACTGTTGTAGCCGCTCTCAACATAGGCCCACTACCATTGAGACAAAGATTCTCTACGGTCTTTTTGTCAGATCTTTAAACACTTAGTATGGGCCACGTCAAAGTGTGTTCAACTGCTATCAACTGTGTTCAGCCATCTTCAACCTTTGGCTCCAGCTCTTAAACCCTGTGCGTATATTTTATTTTTATTTTTATTTTATTTTTATTTTATTTTTATTTTTATTTCAACTAATTTTTTGTTGTTTATTTTTATTTATTTCTTAATTTATTTATTTTTAGCCTGCTCTCCCTTTGAATTATATTTTAGTTTATTGCTTCTTTTCTATTTTATTTGTTGGTTAATTTAGTTTATTTCTGCATTGGGATTTTTCTGATTTCTTATTCTCCCACCTTCGTCCTACCGCATTCCTCACACCTTGCAACTATCCTAACCAAGTCCTGTTGTGTTATCGAATTTATGGTTTTTTCACCTATCTGTTCTACTTTATATGTATCCTTGGTCCCATATATTCATCTTGCTTGCCCAACTAGGCTTTGTTATTATCAGCCAACCTTCATCTAATATTTTACTTGCCTGATTCCACTATTTTAGCGCTGAACAAATACACTCTACACTACTTTTCCTGTTATTAGAATGCGGCTACAACTATGTCTTAGTGTAATAATATAACATTGTGGGCCTGGTGTTTGTTTGCAGATTGTGTACCTAGAGGCCCGTATGGGTAAGTTATTTGAGGATTGAATGGCTTTGTGTGATTAGGATGGACCAGCAACTCCGAATTACAAGGTTCAGTTGTGAGTTATTGGTTAGCGAGATGGAGCACCGGTTACGAAATAGTGGCATGATGCGCGCTAATTAGCGTTCCAGCGGTAATTAATCCACTACGTAGAGGTTGGTGCACGGTGTTGGATTACTGTAATATTCATATGGATAGTATTGATTAAGTGCTTTATTTGTTCAGTGTGCTGCTGTATTATTAGGAAGGGACTTTCTGTGACTTCAACTCTTACATTCTTAGATTTTTAGATTCTATAATTCTTTAACTCTTTAACTCTTTAAGTGTAATTTCAGTAAGCTCGCACTTTGCTACCAATTTCGCTGTCTAATAATGATATCCCACTAATATGGCCTAATTTCAGTTTCTGTGTGTGTACTACTTGTAGCTACTAGCCACTCATACTTTTCTTCTATCAAAACACTTTCATAATGTCCTCTCAATATACTGTCTTCCTGTCTTCCTGCCTCCCGATCCTCACCCACCCATCCGTCACACCACCAATTTCACCATGTCCACTACCCGCATCTTATTGTGCTCACAATCACCGCACTGTCCATGCTTGGTCGTTCCTACGTACTCCCTAAATTATTTTGTCGCACTGTCGGGCTGGTCTCTAACCTCCTATACTTCTAACCTTTCGTCTGTTTGTCGCCTGGCTACGTCTTCTATCCTCTACACCTACACCTACGCCTAATTTTCTTTACTTTCTCTACTTTCTTCGCCTCCTGCTCTCCACCGTACCCACCTTCTCACCAACCCCCAATACCTCTCTCGTATTCGCATCGTATTATTTATTGTTGGCCGTTTTTCGCTTTAGTGTCTAGACAGTTTTTGCCCTCATCGTTTCGGTGATTTATTATTTATTATTTTGTTTGCTTTTCCTCCCTCTTCAATTTAAAAACACAACAAATCAATTGCAAACATGCTTAAGTGGGTACAATCAGGACTCTCTGCCGTCGCAGGGACCGCCGAGCCAGAATATGGCCGTGAAGCAATTCAAACCGTGGTTGATTCCATCCCTGAAGCCTCTGAAGTGTATCGTGAAACCACCATCAAGGATTTTGGTTGGGTGTCACCAGATTACACCAATGTCGAAACTCAAACCTTCTATTTCACTTGTTTGAAGACTGGAGTAGTTGGATTTGCTCAAGTCATTCACCTGAATATCATGGGGGTTCATACCACTGCTCAATTTACTTTTAAATTACTCAGATATATTGATGGCAAAATTCAAGACAACCAAATTTGGACTTCTACTAAATTGGAAGATTTCCGTATTGAAGGGTCCAATTTCTATGCTAAAGATCTTTCCATTGAAATTGATGCTGATAATACTCTGTACGTTTTGAAACTGAGTGTTACTCCTGAATCAATCGTTGACATCACCGTTAAAAAATTGGTTCCTGGTGTCATTTTCGGTAAAGATGGTGTCACCAATTATGGTGAAGATCCAGCCAATCCATGGGGTTCTATGCGTCATGTCTTTTGGCCCCGTTGTTCTGTGGTTGGTACTGTCAAACATGGTGAAGAAATCATTGAAATTGATGGATTAACTATGTTTGTTATGGCTTTACAAGGTATGAAACCTCATCATGCTGCTAAAGCTTGGAATTTCCTTAATTTTCAACTGGAAAAGTATTCTGCTGTTCAAATGGAATTCACTACTCCTCCTTCCTATGGAAATACTGTGGTTAACATTGGAATTTTGACTTCCAAGGATAAGATTTTGAAATGTTCAGTAGGAAATACCGTAACTCATAATGATGCTACTGCAGATGAAGTCGAATGGCCGGTTCCAAAAAGTATTGTATTTGACTATGATGGTAGACTGCAACAAAAAGTTGAAGCTGTTGTTAAAGGAGATTTGACTAGTTTATCAGAAAGAGTGGATGTTATGGCTGAAATCCCACAATTCGTTAAGAATATTGTTAGTGGAGTTGCAGGAACCAAACCTTACATTTATCAATTCTGTAATAAATTCACCGCTACTGTGGATGGGGATAAAGAAGACGGAATCGCTTTTAATGAAGTGACTTTTATTTCCGAATAATGCCATAATGATAATGCTAATGCTAATGCTAATGATAGTAGTGATAATAATATATAATAATTAGATGGTAATAAATGATAATAGGAAACAGACTAGAAACAATCAATGATCATATAATAGGATTTAAGAGTAATGCATAGTTGAATAAACTAGATAAACAAATACAAAGTGCCGAGATGCCGAGGAAGTATAGACGAGCCAACAAACCAAGTTTCAAAAAAAAAATGGTCCCTAGCAGGATCGAACTGCTGATCTTGGCGTTATTAGCACCACGCCTTAACCAACTGGGCCAAGGGACCTTTCTATAAAACTCAAATAGTTAACAAGCCACAACCTTCTGCACCTACGATGACGTTGCTAGGTTTTCCCCACCTTGCGTAATACCGACATGCCGTTCACCATAGGGAGGTAATAAGGGGTAGTTAGCGGGCGAAAATAGAATTAGAATCAGAGAGAAAAGAATAAATACGCAGCGATTGCGACGAAGAATAATTAGAATAATTAGTGAGCACAGTAAGACTAAAATCACAGTACAAGAACATTTAAGAAACAGACAAGAACAGTACTCGAGTACAGACAAGAACAGAGATCAACACAGTGTAAGAGCAGCCAATAACAAGTCACTACAAGACCACAAACAAGGTTACACAACACCAAAGTACCACACTACATCACAATCCGTATACACTATCACATTCATCTCGTATACACACACGCCTAATTCAACAATTAACAGAGTGCAAATTAAAAACAAAAATAAATATTCATCATCATCAAACCTCAACCATGTCCAACAAACGAGTTATCCCATTGGAATCCAACCCGGATATCTTCAACAACCTTCTGTATAACCTAGGCTTACTGCCAATTCTTCAATTCCATGACTTATACCTGTTAACCGACAAAGAACTCTTGGCTTTCGTGCCCCAGCCTATATATGGAATCATTTTATTATTCCCTATTACTGATAATTACGAAAAATATCGAAAGGAAACAGATGGCAATTTTGATTATAAAAATGATAAGATTGAAAATGTTAAATGGTTCAAACAAACCATAGGTAATGCATGTGGATTATATGCTTTACTTCATATTTTAGGAAATTTACCCAATGATTTAATCATTCTGCTGCTGCAATTAAATGATTTCTTAAGACAAATTACTCGTTACCTGTCAATTGAAGATATGGCAAGATTAGTGGAAAATTTAGAAGGAGAAATTCAATTAGATTCAAATTATGGTACTCAGGGACAAACTGAAGCGCCAAGTGCAGAATCTCAAGTCAACCTTCACTTTGTGTCTTATGTGCGGGGTAAAGATAATCATATATATGAATTAGATGGACGTCGTAATGGTCCTATAGATTTGGGACCACACGATCTGGCCAACATTTTAGATAATTCTAAATTGGTACAAAAAATTCAATTTTATATGAACAATGCTGATGATGAAAATAAGCACAATTTTTCAATTATGGCAGTTGGGCCTTCATTTGCATGAATATTTACGTATAAGACGACGAGATATGAATCTGTAGTTTCTCTTTACCCTAGATCTGGCCCTTAATATCTACCCTTCTTTGCCTAATCACTACCTCTGCTAAAACTCCCCGCGCCTTTACACAGTCTATCTCATTATTCTCCACACTATCTTCTAGCTTATAAGTCTTCACAAACATGGCAAAATTGTCCTTTTCTCGTTCCTTAGCTTCGTCTTCTGCATCATTACGACCAAAATCTAACACCTCCATCACATACGCCACGGGGATCTTGCGATATGCCCGAGACATGGCCTCCAAAGACCGCACCCGTTGCTTCTCGATGAGAAATTGAGTCATCAAATGTGCACTTCTTCTCATGTACGCTTTGGACTTGAAAAATCGATAAATTCGAAAATACTGATAGTAATTACCCTCAATTATATAGCTTTGTAAATCAAATAATGCTATTACACACTTATAATTCCGAATGGTTTGAAACTGAATACTATTATTTTGTTCCCTCATCAACGCCAGTTTCAATTTATAGATTTCCAGGTGATTTTCCGTCATAAGCATATACAATATTCTATAACATACAAATTCAAACTCACAGTTCCAAAATTCTTCTTTTACCTCTTGTGAAGTGCGTTCTCGCATCAATTCTTTCCGCTTTTTCTGGTAAAGTACCTTCAATTGCGTTTGACATTGATTGAACTCTCCTAAATCATTATTATCTATTGCAATTCTAGCATGAGTCTCATAAATCTTGATGGTGAAGTCGTTCTTGATGTGTTGGACAGTCAAATCTTGACGGATTGACTTGAATTGATTGTTAAGATACGACAGGTACGTACATGTCTTGTCCTTCTTATAACGGTTCAATATATGCTGTAAAGATCTCTCAAGAACTGCCAATGGTCGTACTCTGGACGGATCTGGCTCCAGAGTAAGTCTAAGGTAATGTTTTTCCAAGTCCTGGGACGTCCCCACTAAAGATTCGGTATTTGACCGAGTAGGAGTGCCTGGAACAGACGATGCCGCTGGAGATGGACTTCCAAATCGAGCCATACGTTGCTTTTTACGTTGTTTGGAGTCGAACTCAGAGCTAAATTCTGCCTTTCTTACGTTAGAAACATCCAAGGGCTCCTTGAATACCGGAAGTTCTTCATGGAGCCACTGCCGCGTCCAAAGGGTGTTTTCTTGGACAGATCGGCCTATTATATCTTGTAATTGTTGCTGGAAAACCACTAGTTTGTCTTCACTCAATCCTTGAGATTTGTGAAAACTTCGTTCCACAAATTGTTGCAATGAGAGCGGCCATTGGCCCTGTTCTTTGGTCTCGAACTTGACCAGGTTCACCTCATTATAGGACATGGTCAGTTGCTGTAGTTAGTAGTACGTGTGGTGGTATACACGGAATATAAGTTGTGGTAAAACTGCTGTTTCGAGATGAGAATTGGGAATTGAGAAATGATAAGAAACAGGATGCAAATAGCGACTGTAGTGAGAGAAATATTTAAATAATGAAGAAATAATTTAAATAGTGACAAAATCTCACTAATTTTTGAGTCAATGGTAACAAATTTGCACAATATACCTAAAATTACTCACCAATCTTTTAAAAATTGATTCAAGACACCAGATTGTACCCACAAATTACCGACCAAGGCAGCACCGAAAAAATCTTTTTAGCGACCTTTTTTGTGCGCCATTCTCAAACTATAACTCCCAGTCTTATTCATAATTGAGATTTGAACAGAATTGGGCGCCATGAAGTCAGCAATCTTTGACAGTGATCCGTTGGGCGGACGGCGAGCCCGCAAACCGACGCCGAACCGACCGGGCACCTCAAATCGCCAGAACCCCAAGTCTTTGAACCGTAGAGCACAGCTGTCTTCTCCTTATCCGCTTCTGACCGCCAGTTTCGGCAAACAAGTTGATTCAAGTTCGTTTAAAAAGAAGACCAGCCTACCTCCAAGGCCACAGATCAACGTTCAGTGGAATCTACAAGAAATGCTATCTATATATGCCGATAAAGGTGTCTTACCAACTCTATTGTCGCCAACAATCCCGGGTTCATTCAAGGAAAAGGCAGTGAAGGATGAAAAGGACGAAAAGGACGAAAAAGACGAAAACCACGACAACGATTCCGATATCGACGATAATGTGTCACTTCTGATGCTACTGCCTACACTCCCATCGATGTTTGAGGCCAAATCACAGCTGTACGAGCCTACAAAGCTACAAGAGCCCATTTCAATCAAAAAACAAGGTATAAACATGAACAAGGAACCTCCTAAAAGTCAAGGATCGACATATAAACCTTCAAACTCTTCTCAATTAGCAAGCCCGAGGACATCCGAGATGGATAAACCTTTGCTAGTTCATGTGGTCAAGAAGAACATGGGTTTATCCAATGCCAAATTGATGATTCATATCAAGTTATCGTCTGCAAACAGGAAAAAGCTTGTTAAACCGAGACCAATGGCAGGGTTGGGGCTTGATTTGGGGTTGGGAATCTCAGAAGCTGGTCTTCTGCTGGAAAATACCTCAATTTCAAACCCTGTGGATCGCTTGTTACAACAGAAAACTCATTATTCAACCATAGCACGCGAAGTTCGTCAACAAGCAGCAGAATTAGAATCAGATAAACCTATTTTATCAATAATAATGAAATTTGACTCGATATTGTTGCACATGATACTGTACGACTACGATGAGAGGCACAAGGTCTCTACTGATTTGTTACCTTCTGAACGCAATTGGAATTCCTTAATTGAAGAATGTAATGGATTAATCAAGTTTATATCCTCTATTTCCGACTTTGCACCCTATATGTCGAATTTAACAGGTGTACTACACTTCACCAGAGCTTTGTTGGCCAAAAGAATCAATCAGGTATTGAATAGAGCCATAGAACTGTACAAAAAGAAGCAGACAAGATCCAACCAAAAAGCCGAGCTGCAAATCGAGCTTGCCAATAAGATTATTGAACTCCAACTGGCACAGATCAAGAATTTCAACCTGATGCTGAGAGAATTTTTAGAAGCGCAAGCCAAAATCGTGATGTTTGGGAAATATTTCCCCAAAACCTACAGTAGAAAAGCGATTGAACCCATGACTGAAGCTCAACAAGATGGGCTTCAACCTGCCAGTGATCCATTTTTCTTACCCATTGGTATATACTCTCAATTGCAAGAGGTGTCTGGGTTTATGTATGGGTGTGTTCGAGAGTTTGTGGAGACAGAACGGTATAATTATACGATGAGATCAGGGAAGTGAAAAATAGAGATGGTTTACAAGTCCTCAATATCACACATTATGTCTTGTATGTATATGTTTAATGCTAATGCTGTCATAATGCAATATGCTCTTTGTTATTAATGAATGTATGAATGAACGTAGAGTCACGGTTATCAATTTTTCTTCTTCATGTATTTTTCCTTGTAAATCCAAGAGTTCCCAATCGACTTTTGACCAAATAATTCTGAAAGTCGGTACCAAACAGCAGCCAAATGATGATCTTTTTTATGAAATTTGGTTTTGGTACTGAAAAGATCTCCAAGTTGAGACATCAGATCATAACTTCCCAAAGTTGCAGCTTTTGACAAGATCTTGATTCCTAAAGCTTCGTTTTTGGTGGTCATACCCCAACCATTGAGAACCGCCAATCCCAACTCATGATACGCCAAGGCTTCTACACTTTGTTGCGTCTTTATCAGAGATACTATCTTACTTATTTGAGGCTGCAGCAACTGGCGCATTTGCTCGTACAAGGTCCAAGGATCCACCAGATCTACTTCGAGTATTTTACTGATCACTAAGATCAAGTCTTCTGGAGCAGCTTCGGCCAATTTCTCTGCATATTGACTGTTATTGTTCTGGCAGATCAAAAGGCATCGTAACAACCATTTGATGGAGTTTCTTTCATTGAGTTTCACTCCCTTCCCGAAGCGAAGTGCCAAAGCATATAAATACATGGCTTGTGGATAATTGTTGGGTACGTTGGCGGCAAGTTGAAGTTGATACAGTGCTTCTCTATGTTCACCTTTGTTTCTGAGTTCCACAGCATATTGAGTTCTACTATTAGGAGATAATTGCAGTTGCTCCTTTTGCTTTTCTTTTGAAAACTTCAGTGGCAGAGTTGTGATTGTTTCTGAAACAATTCTACGTTTTTGAGGAGGAATCAGAAGAGCCAGGAATTGACTTCTGAGCAGCTGGGGCAGTTGTTGAGGTGGTTGGGCCTCTACTTGAGATTGTGAATTCTTCTCCAACGTAAGGGGAAGCGGTTTGCTCTTCAAAAAAGGACTTGCCAGAGCGCTCAGGAAACTAATATCATCATCATCGTATTCCAAATCTTCGATAGGCAGACCCTTGGGTGGCTGGGCTTTTGGAGTCATATCAATAGTAGGATCTGGTAAAGAGTTTGTTCTTTTATGAAATTGTAGTTGCTGAGGAGTTTTAGGGGGAGTGGACGCAGTGGCTCTGAAAGTACGTTGAGAGGCCAAGGATTCATCAGAGCCGTCAGAATGAGCAAATATGGGTTGAGAAAGCGTGGCCACCGATTCAAGAGATGCCATGTCGGCTCTATAAGAGATGATCAGTTGATTATCACTCTGCTCGATGGTATTGGACACTTGTCTGATATTGTATTCTTCATCTTTGAGATGAGGGTTTGTCAGGTTATAATTTAAATTGTTTTTAGGGATCAGCTGAGTAGACAGACCGTAGTTATAATTAGACAGATATCCCCTTTGGTCATATGTGGCGGAGCCCGTATTGTAATTGGGTTGATGTTGATTGTAGGTTGATTGCATAACCTTGTTATTAACCTGTCCATGGACCATCTGCTTGTAATCAGCAGCCTGGTAGTAGTTTCCTGAGGGCTGATGTTGAGAGGTTGTATTGGATTGATAACTCTGAGGAGGTCTACCTTGCCAGCCAGGTTGAAGGGAAGGTTGAGGCAGTTGACGCAGGTTTGGCGGCACTCTAAAGCTCAGCTGGAGTTGATCTAATTGTTGATTTCTTTGTTGATAACTACGCTTCAGCGGATAGTTGTAATTCATGTGTCTGTTCATCTCCTTGGGAGGAACCTGGGGTCTAATGGAGGAATGGATTTCATCATCGAGGTCGATCTTATCCAAGAGTCTCCCGTTGGTAGTGACCAGTTCAAACAGATATATGCTTTCGTTGTCATCCGCAGGACTTCTTGCAAGGGTTTGCAGAGCCATTTGACGTTCTAGTCGATACAAGGGCAGATTTGATAAGAAATTGTTTTCTATATCTGGTTCATCTGTATTATGGTTCATTTTATGCCGGTCTAGAGCGCTGGCGTGCAAAAACAGGGCGTGTCAAGGAGTGCTTGTAGCAAAGAAGAATGCCTAGCAAATCTAAAAAATATGAAATTAACAAAACAAGATCGCGCTCCTGGTTTGAGGGGGAAAGCTTAAAAGAGCTTGAGGGCAGTGAGCTTGAGGGTAGAAAGGAAAGTTAAAAGGAAAAGGTAAAAGGAATGAGTGCGAGATGGGTAGACGAGGGGGGCGTGTAAAGACAAATGTTGAGAAGTGAGACAGTGTGGTGCAGGTATGAGGGTTGGATGAGTGAGTTTAGCGAGTGCAATTGCAGTTGTGAATGTAATTTGCTTTAGCGGTGAATGCGATTGCAATTAGGCGAGTGTTATTGCAGTTAAGCAGTGAGCGCAGTTGAGCAGTCAAGTGCAGGTTGCTTGCAGCGGATGGTAAGCTGACTGGTGGATGGTGTAGTAGAAGCGTTGATGGTGGAAGGTGGTGTAGTGGTCAGCAAATCTGAAGTCAGTATCAATCAGTGAGATTGTTTCTGTTTTTAGTGATTAGCGATTAAAGATTAGCCATTAGCCCAGCTAACCACCAAATTTTAGTGATAGCGCTAACGATTCCAAAGAGCAATTGTTGGTTGCAGCGCAGCATGTGGTTCAGCATTCAGCACGGAATTATACCCAGCATGATAGGACGGAACACCAGGTTATGAGTATGCTAACCCACCTCACTGACCAATCGTCTATACTACCTTCTCTCCTTCTTCTCTGCTTCTGCTTGTTATTCTTCACTCTTCTCTAATCCCAGCGTTCTACTACTTATTTTTTATGCTTCCCTAGCTTATTTACTTATTTTCTACGCTAATCTTTACCATTCAGTTATTTTTTACTACCTCTCTTTATTTTTTACCTTCAAACACTTGATTCTTCACCAAATGAACCATTCTTTTTAAGACATCCAGGAAAAATATCTGCATCTCGTGAATACAGGTTGCCAGCAAAAAATAATCTACAAGCCAAATTGAAACATCTAAAGATGCGTTCTATCCCAAACGAGTTTTTTTAGCTTTTGTTGGTCTGTTTTGGGGACGAGTGGAGGCCCCAATAAGTTGTTTGTTATTATATTGACCCAAGTTTATTATTAGTACTTGTTAATTTCCATTTGAACTGAAAATGAATCTGGTGCTTCTTTTGTGGAAACATCTCTGAAACTGGTACGGGACCTTACTTAAGCGAGAAAATATGATTATTCGATCGCTCAATTGACAACCACATGCACGTTTGCGATGCAGGTTTTAAGACACTCTCTTTTGATTAAAGAGGTCTGATTCAAATTGACAAGGGTGTGGTGGGCATAAATGGAAGGGGTATGTCCTATTTGGGTATAGCGGGATCGTAGATCAGGAGTGTGAGATGGTATGTCCCTGGATGAGTTTGGATAGTCCGGGCCTGGTTTGATGCCTGGAATTCCGGTATTATATGATATCTCACTTGTTTTACGTACCCGTATGGTGGGGGTTCTGCTCGTGTATCTGTACATGTATGTATATATCAGTCTATATATGTCTATGAATCTCTCTACTCTATTTCCCCAAGCTGGAGCTCTGCGAATGAAGTAAGCGTCTGTTGATCGAGCCATATACTACAGCGGTCACCTGACCAAGGTCTGGCCAATAAACCATTATCAACGATTAATGGAAACTGTCAACAATTAATGAAATCTGTCAACTGTCAATAGAAACCGGTCAGCTGATCATCAGACAATCGAAGTACTGAAACTACCAGTTTACAAGAATACTCACCAGTCAGTAAAAGATTGCCTAATTCGGCGACAGCCACTTGGGGCTCGGCGGAATCGGGTGAGAACTCCCAATCCAAACCCCAGCTTTGACAGAAGATCCAGGTTGCATATAACAGAGAACGTCGCATTGGAAAGCACCGGAAAGGCGCTCCTTACACTGGCTGAAGGTTATTCATGGCAGACGCCTGAAGTTACACTGATGAAATTTCAGTGCGCCTAAGTGGGACACAATGAAATTGTTCAGAGGGCCATAAACAGAATAAATAGAAAGGATATGGAAGATCAGCAGATCCAGCACACCCAGACAGCTTTAAAAGATTACGCAGTAGTAGAAAGAATGCAAAGGAATACAACTATTGAATTAATATTACAAATAATGGCAGAAGAAGGAGAGATAGTAGTAGAAAATTGACAGCTATACCTGCACCTACAAACCGTTATCTCTCGCAGGGTATTATTGTTGCGTTTTCTACCACACTGCACCTGAATTGATGCCGTCTCAGCTGGAACAGCGTTTGTTGCTCCCCAAACTGTCTCCTTGGCCCTTGATCGCGTTCGTTCACAGTCATCCTTCTCTACTCGCCGTTCTTCCCGTTATCATTCTTCTCATCCTTCTTTCTTCTCATCCTTCTTTCTTCTCATCCTTCTTTCCTCTCATCCTTCTCCAGTCGCGCTCCTTATCCTCCCTCCTGTATAGGCCCTCTAACGCTGCTAGCCATCCGTTGACAGGCTTCACGGCGATTAAACGTAAACGGCTCTGTTGATATATGCATCAGACGGTTGGAATACCGGACTTTATCCGAGTACCTGCTCCCAACTTTGTTTATTTGGCCATCGAATGCTCTTTTCTCAATTTTCTCTTCCTTTTCCACATCCATTCTTGCTTTTCACTTAAGCTGGGCCCAATCTCCACACTTTTGTTTATCTCGCTCCTGTACGCCTACGTATCGCCAACAAAAAATTTGAGATTCACCAACCCTCAAACCATGTTTGGACCTAAATTGACCCAATTACTCGCCAAACACAGACCGGCCCACTCCCCAGAGCATGATCCGTCGACTTTGTCCAACTATCATCAATTCTCTATAGTCAAACCTATTGATTTGAGCCTTGTAGTTGATTTCGACGCTCAATCAGTCAAGGGGACTTCCACGTTCTTTTTGCAACCTGTCGATATCCAAGTGCTGGAAGTGGTATTAGATACTTCTTTCCTTGATATCTGTCAAGTGACTATCGATGACATTGAGGTAGATTTCAAGCTTAAAACCAGCAAAGTCTTGGGTTCTGCTCTTCATATTGCATTGCCGTCTCGTACAACATCCAAGGAGTTTGCCTTAAAGATTGTTTCTAAAACCACCCCTCAATGTACGGCTTTACAATTCATCTCTAAAGAAGCCACTGATGGAGGTAAGGCACCTTATCTTTTCTCCCAATGTCAAGCTATTCATGCTCGTTCTTTGGTTCCTTGTTTTGATACTCCTGCTTTCAAATCCAAATATAATATGCAAGTAGAAAGTCCTTATCCTGCCCTTATGAGTGGTAGACCTTCAGGAAAGGAGGGGAATGTATACAAATTTGTACAACCTATTCCTATCCCAGCATATTTGATTGCCGTTGCTTCTGGGGACATTGAAAAGGCCTCTATTGGTCCTAGATCTCACGTTTATTGTGAACCCAAGAATTTAAAGGCTTGTCAATATGAATTTGAACATGATATGGAATCTTTTATTGAAACTGCAGAAAAATTGGTCTTTCCTTATGAGTGGGATCAATATGATGCTCTTGTATTACCTTCTTCCTTCCCATATGGTGGTATGGAAAATCCAAATGTAACTTTTGCTACTCCTACTTTAATTCTGGGAGATCGTCAGAATGTTGATGTTATGGCTCATGAATTATCTCATTCTTGGCTGGGTAACTTGGTTACCAATTGTTCTTGGGAACATTTCTGGTTGAATGAAGGATGGACAGTGTATTTAGAAAGAAGAATTCAAGGAGCTATTCATGGAGAAGCTGAACGTCATTTTGGAGCTATCATTGGATGGTCTGATTTGGAAAATCTGATCAAATCAATGGGTTCATCTGCTGAAAGATATCTGACTTTAGTACAAAACATGAAGGATCGTCTGGATCCTGATGATGCTTTCCTGACAGTTCCATATGAAAAGGGATTTAATTTATTATTCCATATTGAACAAATTGTTGGAAGAGAAGAATTTGATAAATTCATTCCTCATTATTTCAATACTTTCAAGTATAAATCATTAGATACTTATCAATTTTTGGATACCTTATATGGATACTTTAATACTAAAAGACAACTTTTGGATGAAATTGATTGGGATTCGTGGTTATATAAACCAGGAATGCCTCCAGTGAAGCCTAAGTTTGATACCACTTTGGTAGATCAATGTTATGGATTGGTTGATAAATGGGCTGAAGCAGTAGAAAAAAAATTGGTTTATAAAGAAGTGTTTTCAGAAAAGGATACTGAGAATTTCAATTCTAATCAATCGGTTGTTTTCTTGGAATCTTTGGTTTCTTTGAATAAGCACAAACATTTCAAATGGTCTGAACATAAGGACACACTTGAAGCCATGAGTTTGATTTACAAGACTTATTCTGAGCTGAAAAATGCAGAAGTATTATTTAGATGGTTTGTTTTGCAGGTGACAGGACAAAACAGTGAATTCTATGATAAATTGGGACAATGGTTAGGTACAGTTGGAAGAATGAAGTTTGTGAGACCAGGATATGTTTTATTGAACAGCGTGGATCATGAGAAGGCACTTTCTTATTTCAAGAAGTATGAGAGTGGATATCATCCAATTTGCAAGGCCATGGTGAAGAAGGATTTGGGGTTAGCATGAATCAGTCAGTTCAGGCGGTAGACGATGGAGTTAGTTGAGAAAATAGATAATTAGATATGATTTTCGATCAATACAAGAATAGATATAGAGAGAGACTTACATAGATAGAGGGACATACAGAGTAGACAGACACTTGTCCTGCAGCTTTTCTTTCTTTTTTCATAAGCCTTGCTTGTAGCAAACCTCTTCCCTGCACAAATCCAAGCGCGCGTTTTACACGTATCTTTTCTTCTGTTTTCTTTTATCAACATGTCGTTAAACATCCCATACCAGAGTGTACGTAGAGCTGGGGGCTCTTCAGGAGCTGTAGGCGGTACTGCCAGTTGTTTGGAACCTTAATACTAACTTTCAGCTTTCTCAAATACCTCATAGCCTTAATTTGGACCTGATCAGATCCTCCGTTGGTCTGTTACAATCACAAATCAGCAAATTACGCCCTCCTCAAGAATTCTTCGATTTTAGAAGAGTTTCCAAGCCTGCTAACTTTGGAGAGGTTCAAAGTCGTGTTTCTTATAACTTGGGTTATTACTCCGCTAATTATGCTACTCTTGTTGGAATTTTGAGTGTTTATGCTTTAATTACAAACACTTTACTTCTTTTTGTTATCTTTTTAGTGGTTGGAGGTG
Organism: Kurtzmaniella fragi; assembly: GCA_030581955.1. Taxonomy (NCBI): domain Eukaryota; kingdom Fungi; phylum Ascomycota; class Pichiomycetes; order Serinales; family Debaryomycetaceae; genus Kurtzmaniella; species Kurtzmaniella fragi. The sequence continues at coordinate 81,218 of JAKTWE010000041.1, read as the reverse complement.
TTTATGGAATCAGTAGATTGGGAGGAGAAGATTTGGTTTTGCCTGTTGGTAGATTCCAAACTTCTCAGTTGTATACTGGGTTGTTTTTCATTGCCATTCCATTGGCTATTTTTGCTTCTCCAATTCTGACTTTGATGTGGTTGATTGGGTCATCATCTGTAACTGTTGGAGGCCATGCAGCTATCATGGAGAAGCCAATCGAGACTGTTTTTGAAGAGGAGGTTTAGGACTTATTACTTATTAATACAAGGATTATTTAAGAAGTGTAGAGGAGATGGAAAAGTAAAGAAGAGAGTGTGGGAGAATAGGCAAGTAGGAGAACCTTTGTAGGTGGAAAAAGAAAGAGACTTAATTTGATTCAGAAGTACTACAGTTCTTCAGTTCTTCAGTTGGTTAATATTAGTAAAAAGTGCCAGTAGTAACCAGTCAAAATCATTCGCCCGTCGCCATCGCGCGGCTTCCGCCTACATCTACAGGTACAAGCTCGCTCTCGTACATCCAGCCTTCGGCCGTCTACATTCTCATACTGTAACTCGTCAATTAAACATGCTATCAATTATACAATCCTGAAAATCAGCGTAATTATCAACCGACTTGCTTAGAGACCTAACTTGGTTCTTCTCCAGTGTCTTCTCTTGGCGTTGTATCTGATGGTGTTATCAGTCTTAAGTCTGATCCATTGTGGTAATGGTCTGTTCTTGTTACCGGCCTTGGCCAACTTTTGCTTAATCTTGAAAGACTTTTGGGACTAGGAGGTTAGTATTGATTCATTAAGGGGTCTGGGGGGTTGCGATGCGGTGCACGGACGGGCTCCTTGAGCTACACGCAACCCATGGGTAGGTCTGATAGACTGCCTATCTACTTGCACCACGTAGACGGCCTCTGTCCATCCTCTTTATACATACAGGCATCTTAACTTGATTAATGTGAAGAAGATGAATTTGGTTTCAAATTTTCATCAGTAGAGTCGCGAGCGGGTGTGTGTAGGACGATGGAGAAGTGCGAGCACCGTTTGTGACTGTTTTTGCTGGCTGGGCTGTAAGCTGGGAGTGCGGGTTCTGCATACACCGCGCACAACATCCGCACCCCCAAACCCAGTTGGCTCCTACATGAATTTTCGCATCTGAAAAATTTCATCACCACTAAACAGCCGAATATGACCAGAGCCTCCGTCCTCGCTGATGCCTTAAACGCTATCAACAACGCCGAAAAGACCGGTAAGCGTCAAGTTTTGATCAGACCTTCCTCCAAGGTCATCATCAAGTTCTTAACCGTCATGCAAAAGCACGGTTACATTGGTGAATTCGAATACATTGATGACCACAGATCTGGTAAGATCGTTGTTCAATTAAACGGTAGATTGAACAAGTGTGGTGTTATTTCCCCAAGATTCAACGTTAAGATCAGTGACATCGAAAGATGGACTGACAACTTGTTACCAGCCAGACAATTCGGTTACGTTATTTTGACCACTTCTGCTGGTATTATGGACCACGAAGAAGCCAGAAGAAAGCACGTTTCTGGTAAGATTTTAGGTTTCGTTTACTAGATGTATTAATATAAACGTCAATAGAGAGACTATGTAGATTGTGGGGATTGTAGACGAAGAGGTGAAGTATGTTAGATGCTTCATGCATGAATAGCTTTTGTAGGGGGTAATTTGACCTCCCATGGATATGTTATACCGCCGAAAGTGTGCCTTCTGGTGCAGAACTTGCTCTAGTAGTATGTTATCTGGTTATGTGCATGCTGTAGTTGCCATCTAGGCTTATTTGGTACTGTAGTGGCTATTAGACTGTAGTGGTGATGCACGCCAAAAGTGTGCTTAGGCGCTATTTTAAGTAGTTTTAAAAATGGAGTTACTAGATCAAGCTTGCCTCTTTCTGTCCTGTAAGTTGCTACCTCTATACTTGAGTAATGAGCTTTAACGCTAATGTAGCTCATCTTCAAGAGTGCAACACTTGAATGTCGCAGTGTCGCGGTGTCGCACGCCCTCCTACCAATCTCAATGTCGTAATGTCAGAACTGTCTTACCACCACTTCTTTCACCTCCTGCAACATTCCTGGATCCCGGGCCCTTCTAACTCATTGTAGCCTCGCTCTTTGCCTCAAACTCCGGTTTCCATCACTAAACCACCACATCCAGCCCATCTCGTACCCGGTCAATGTACCCTATGTTCGTGGTCTGCATATAAAAACACCACCACCTCTGATACCTCTTCAAGCTGTCGCGTGATCCTTCTAGGGCTCGGCCCCGTCGTGTCCTCTCAAATTTTGAAAATTCTCATTCTCACCACCTGAAAAACTTATCGACTAAAAATTAAATCCTTCACAGTTTAAGTATCCCATCAAGATGTCTGGTATGTACCCATACGTTAAGAATAATGAGTTATATGAAGCATGATCGAGATGTGAGCATCACGGACTAATGATATGAATTCCCAGCAGTATGGTGGTGGCCGTAGACGATGCCCCAGCTATGCATGGATCCAAGCTGACTGAGAAAAGTTTTTCGATCAAGTAATCCAGGTGTTGTGACAACCATGAATAGAGGAAACAGATCCAATCAGAGTTGTTGAGACTAATGCGAGGCCATTTGAGCCATTTCTGTTGTGAAAGCGTCGACCCGAGCGCCAGAGATGGAGATGACCACTAGGTTAAATCGATGAAGATTTTTACTTGAAAGGGTAGCAGTTAGAAACGCATCCATATGTTAACGATGATTGATCTTGCTCACATTCCATATTCATATTCTATAATCCCATTCAAATTGCAAGGTTTCCTAAATTATTGGAATGCCATTGCTTCTTATTTTCTTATACTAACAATTCAGGAATTAGAGACCAAGTTTTTGGTGTTGCTCGTATTTACGCTTCCTTCAACGATACTTTCGTTCACGTCACCGATCTTTCCGGTAAGGAAACTATCGCCAGAGTCACTGGTGGTATGAAGGTCAAGGCTGACAGAGATGAATCCTCTCCATACGCTGCTATGTTGGCTGCCCAAGACGTTGCCGTCAAGTGTAAGGAAGTTGGTATTACCGCTGTCCACGTTAAGATGAGAGCTACCGGTGGTACTAAGACCAAGACCCCAGGTCCAGGTGGTCAATCCGCTTTAAGAGCTTTAGCCAGATCCGGTTTAAGAATTGGTAGAATCGAAGATGTTACCCCAGTTCCATCTGATTCTACTAGAAGAAAGGGTGGTAGACGTGGTAGAAGATTGTGATTTCTTTTGGGATTGTGTCTACATATGCTGCTACAAATAATCTTTATAATAAAATCATAAAATTGTGAAATCACTAGTTACTCGTAACGAATGTACATTTAAAAAAAAAAAACATGCTGTAGCTTGATGTAGATTGTGGATTTAATTGGGATTTATAGACCATGGGTCAACCAACATCGACGTCGTTGTAGATAGCCACTGTGTGCAGCATACCAGTGCATTTACGGCCTGGTTGTTAGACCGTTGCTAATTGGCTGGGGCGTGGTATCTAAAATGCAGAACTACGGTTTTCTGGAGTATAAAGTCACCAGAGTCTACTCAATTATACTTGAAAGAAATCCACAACTGTCGGCTTGAATATGACCTATCTAAATATCCAAAATCACCAGCTTGGCCCCGTGGGAACGAGTTTTAGCCTTGACCTTGGTAAAAGTGGATCTGACGTGGTGGTGTACGGATGTGCTGAGACTTGGGGCAGTAGAGTTTGAAACGCCGCTTATGTGCAGTGCCACTATCCTCTTATCAAAGATCTACCAAGCAACCTTCGACTATCTGATCACTTTGCTTGCTTAGCTTAATGTGGGCATCTCAGGGTATGATTTTAGCTTATTCTACCTCGTCTGTTCTACAGTGCAGTCAATTGGATTATCGCTAGGTCCACTGGTACTTTCAATATATCACCTACGCTTTACGCTAGTCGACCCTCTTTACCCGGATAATTATCTATAACCACATCTCCCACCCACGCGTATAAACACTGTATATCTACCACACTTCTATTTTTGACTCTCACCCTATTCCTATCACATCCCCATGTAGACCAAACTTCCTGCTCCATGTGTCCCATTCAGTACATGATTTCCTGATTCTTATGGTGTGGATCTCTACAAATCAAAGCGCATTTTTAATTTTCTCTCATGTTAAAATTACCCTTTTGGGTTGAAACTTCCCGTGATGATAAGGAAATCAATTGCATGGTTGCAACACCCAATAATATAAATGCAAAGATAAAGCGAGTTAGTGAAAAGTGATTGATTTTTGCAGTTCAACATCTTACACCAAGTTTGCCTTTCCCATGATGTACTTAATCGCTCTTCTAGTGTGTTTGACCATAGTTGTATTGGTTGCACCCAAGAAACAAGTGATTTGGGACTATGTTTCTAACAAAAAAGCAAGCTCAAGCAGCAAAAAATCATCTCTGTATTCCGATAAGCCAGTTGCAGAACCTACTCCCCTTATGATAACTCCTGAACAAGTCAAAAACTACGATGATAGACCTTGGAGACCTTTCAGGTGGCCCTATCATCAAACCATGTCTATCTATAAGTTAGATATTAATCACTGGTTAGATATGGATAAGTACTATTGGAGATATATTGAAGAAAAAAAGAGAATTTATATGTCTTATGGGAAACAAAATATTGACTGGTTACCTGAAGGGTATGAGCCAAGTTTAGAACTTATGGAAATCGTTACTGATCATATGTTGAAAAGGTATCCATTATTATTCACTTTGAAAGAAGATTTAGGAGAAAATGGTAAAATAGTTTATAATGAATTAACTAAAGAGACTTTAGATATGTCTAAACCATTAAAAGAACATCCTTTACTTTATGTTTCCAAAATGGCTAAAGAAGATTTCTATGTGGTGATGAAAAATCCAAAAGATGGTTTACATTACCTTGTTGCAGCGGCAGTTCCATTCCCAGGAGGATCTTTTGGAATTGATCAAAAAATTGGACAACATTTAGATTGTATTCATGAAGAAGTTCCGTATTATCATGAAAAATTGAAAAAATCCATGGAAAGATGGTTTGCTAGATTAACTCCTGGAGATCCCGTAGAAAGAGCTTCTTGGTATATTTCTTGGGATCATAAATTAAAAGTAAGTAACGTTTATCAATTACCTAAATTTGATGGGGAAACAAAGGCAGAAATGGAGAAAATGCATCCTAAAGATTTCAATGTTAGAGTTGAAAGACAAACTTTAAGGAAACTCCCTAAATCTGGAGCAGTGATTTTCACTAATCATCCAGTTTATTATTCAATTGAAGAAATGAAAGATGAACCTTTAATTCCTTCATTAATTCGAAAAATTATCTATGAAGGTCCAGAAAAAATTATTAAATATAAGAACTTTGAAGTCTTCAGAGATTATATAGTTGGATATTTGGATGAATTGATTCAAAGACAAAAGGATTTAGGGTTAATCTCTGAAGATACTCCTTTAAAGACTTTACCAACCTATCCATTTGCATCTTGGGTAAAAACTGATTTTGATTTTGTCAATGGCTGGTCCAGTCCACATCACAAGAAGGTTGATTACAGTGAGACCGCCGAGAAGGAGAAAAGAATGGGGCATGATTAGGGGTACATGGATATAGAATATACAATATCTACTGAAATAGTGACAGCGTAGGCCAAGAGATAATGGAGATCGGTCATGAAATGAAATAATAAATTATCTGTATGTATGTAATCAACACACCTATTTGGAATAATGCGTTTGCTTAATTTTGATCAATTACTTTTTTTGTGCTCGATATGAATGTTTAAATTTGCGCTTTATCTCTCCGCCATCATTAACCCTTATCTCTTCATTTGCCCTGCGGAACCATCCTCCTAACTTCTCATTCTTTCAGCCACTCTCTCTTTCACCTTTCGTTGGCCATATCTCTCCATGTGGTCCACCCGTCCTTCTTCAACTCTGTCCACCTCCTTCCCTATAGAGTAACATTTGGCTGATTTCGCTAAATCATTTTTCTCACATTTCCCGCCTTAAGTACTGCCGCATTTCTTCGGTTTAGCAGCACTTTTTCAGTGACTTTTTCTTCTTCATGCTGACTCAAACAGACATTGAATTAACCCCAGTGATAGCACTTTCTTCACCTCCAACACCCAACATAGACGAAGAACACTCTCCGGAAGATGACTTCCCGGATGGAGGCTTCAAAGCGTCCTTAGTGCTTGTGGGATCATTCATTGGCTTGACTGCAGCGTTTGGATTGTTGAATTCAGTGGGTGCAATTCAAGCTTACTTATCTACCCATCAATTGGTTGATACAAGCTCGCTGACTATCTCGTGGATTTTTCTGATCTTCCTTTGTCTTGCCTATTTGTTTGGCATTATTGTGGGGCCTGTTTTCGATGCTAAAGGTGCCTCTCTCCCCTTAATGGGCGGTCTAGTATTAATTAGTGGAGGACTTCTTGCAACTGCGAATAGTACTCAAGTATGGCAATTCATACTTTCCTTTTCGGTATGTGTGGGCATTGGAGTGGCTCTTTGTTTTACTCCGTTTGTAGGAGTAGTGGCTCATTGGTATTTGGTAAATAGAGGTCAAGCAACTGGTTTTGCAACCACTGGAGGATCTATTGGTGGGATCATCATGCCATTGATGCTTCGGTCCTTGTATTCCAAAGTTGGTTTTAAATGGGCAATTAGAGCCCTTTCGTTGCTCTGCTTTGTCTGTATTGCAATAGGAATCTTTTTGGCCCGTGAAAGAGTCAAAACTGACCATAATAATAGCCACGATAATGGCAATATTGATAATATTAATGATGATATAGCTGAGACTATCCGTCAAAATCGTTCAGCAAAGCAAAAATTCAAGGGAATATTAAAAGGTTCCAATGTTAATTTCTTTGACTTTAAAAACCTCAAAGACACAAAGTTTACATTGATGATTGTAGGAGTGTTTTTGTGTGAAATCTCCCTTATGCTTACTGTCACCTATTTACCCACTTATGCTATTGCTAATGGAGTTTCAGAATCCGATAGTTATTTACTTATTACTCTTGTTAATGCTACTGGAATTTTGGGAAGATGGATTCCCGGATACGTTAGTGACATCATAGGACGATTCAATGTTCAATGTTGTATGAATATGGGAGCCTTTTTGAGTATTTTATTAATTTGGTTACCTTTTGGACATTCCAAAAAAGTCATTTGGGCATTTTCAGGCATTTATGGATTTTTCCTGGGACTGATCCTTCTGTTGACTCCTGTTTGTCTTGGACAAATTACACCAGTGCTGCAATTTGGTCTGAGATACGGAATGTTATACTTTTTCGTTAGTATCAGTAATTTGGTAGGGTTTCCTATTGCAGCAGCTATTATTGGAGATTCATCCAAGAGAAACTACGATATGTTTGTGATGTTGTGTGGGATTTTGGCAGTGGTAGGGACTGCCAGTTGGATTGGTTCAAGATATTGCTTGGTTGGAGCCAAGTTGAATGTCAAGGTGTGATATATTTTAGTAAAGAGAAGTTATCAACTACTATTGCCAGAAATTATAGAACTAAACTGAAGCTTTGTATTATATTGATATTATTCTAGTATTTATTTTCGTCTCTGATTGGTCTTCCCCACGCTTCTTTGAGCAGACGTAGAAACACCAGGACCAGCGGCTGGCGATTGAGCGATTGTTTGTGGGTCTTGCATCGGAGCTGCACCCATGAGCGGCTGCTTCTTGAGCTCTTCATAGTCCTTCATCAATTCGGGCATGAAATACTGCATCCCCCAAGGCACAATCATGGTACCAATGCACAAAGCGAAGATAAACGAGTACAATTTGCTCTTGAAAATGAATCCAAGAGGACTGTTGTTGACCATATCCATCAAGGAGCCTCCTTGAACCTCGTAATACTCTTTCAACCCTACATAGTTCACTTCAAGAGGCTCTGATTCGCTGACTGCGCGGCCACTGGTCTTGTTGTAGGTCTCCTTGGACAAGTTTTCATTGAACGCCACGACGTGCGACTCGGTGTCCACCACAAGCCTGAATCTTTCCAGATCTAAGACGTAATCGTGCGATTGAACAATTAGGGAGTACTCTCCTTCTGCCAAGTCGTATTCAAACGAATATTTGGCGTCCAAAACGGTGGAATACTGTTGCGATCCGTTAAAGAGGGAAATGGAAAATCTTGAGGGTATGTTGGCAGCGTTGAGAACCTGGGCCGCGGATGGGTGTTGGGAGGACACGGGGGTCTGGGGCACGCCAGAAATGACCCCTGAGAAGGGCACGGCGCATGCAGATGCAATGAATGCTAGAAAATGGGCTGCAAGCATGGTGTTGAATGAGAATGAAATTGGGCGGACAGTTCCAAATTGTTAAAGTGCGAAAGCACCGATCACGCTAAAAAATTAGAATCAACGCTAAAAGTATCGCTAATTTCACTTTAGCACGCTAAAATTTATAATCTCTCACTAATTATTCATACTTGTGCCTAGACTAAAATTCAAAATCATAATTCAATGTTGGCGCGCGCGCCCTCGCACCGGCCGTTACCCGGAATCTGGTTGATATTTATTCAGCGATTCTTCAAAGTTTTTTCTTCTTTATTGTACTGTATGCGTATTATTGTAGGGCTACTGTCATTGGCTTTATGCCTGCCTTCTTACGGCAGAAGCTCTCTACAACGCATACTATAGTATACTACTCAGGGATCTCTTCTTCGGATTAGTTCCTCGTGTAGTCACGGAGAATGCGGGCGTGGTTGTAGGATGTAAAGAGTTTTCTTTTTTGAGGACTCTTTATGTTGGATTCGAACCATGCATTCTAGCCTTTCCAAACATGTTCAAAATGAATTTTCTATTTCTACTATTGTATATATATATCATTCTCTTAACTTCTATATTTTTTCAACGCAACTGACCCCCATTTATCGTAACTATATAAACCTATTGCAATTAAAACTAACCCATATGCGTGCTGGGTACTAAACACGGTTGTTTTACCATTATTATCTCCAATAACCACAATTATACTTACCGATATCAAAAACACTCTCTTCATTAACAGAGCAATCGAGTACAGAAGGGTAGGAATCAGTCCTAACAAGTGGAAAGACAACAACGTTTGAAGAAAATGGGATAAAGAATCAAATATTACAAGTACAATCACCTCCAATGCTTCAGCAGCAGTGTCCACTATACTCTCATCATTGTTGGTATCCATGGAAATACTATGATTATGGAAAACTCGACAAATAGGGATAAATTCATTTGCAAGAAACCCACAGAATGAGAATACAAATCCAATGACTGAAATGTAGAAGATAATGGTGATTTTGGAAGTATTATCATCTTGTAATTTAGTGTAAGCTCCTATCTGCGGTTGTCCTAATTCGGTTTGTTGTTTGACTTTGAAATGACGCTGCTCTTGGACTTTTTCCTCTAATCTAAGATCCTCACTGGAGTAAGGAAGTTGGTTGACACCTATAGCACCCAACAGAGGTTCTGACAGTGATTCGGTGTTCAAGAGTAAGCTTGCAGGGTTGCCTCCTCCCCAAGTGACTAATTGTTTCAGATATATGTTTTGGCCCGCAAAAACAATCGTAGATATTAAACAAAACACCAATCCTTTCAATTCTAGGTACTCATAATCAAATACTGCGTTCAAAATAGAGTCTGAGGAGGTGGAAGTATTTGAATGTGGATGCTCTGCAGAAACAATCACCAAGACTCCAATTAACAACGGGAGAAGCAGCATGTAAGTGATGGTAGGAAGACGGACTCCGTAGATCACCCTATAACCAGCCACTACAAGTAACGGAGAAAGAGCCTTGACACTCAGAACTGTAGCCAACAGAATAAGCAGGGTAGCCATGAGCAGAAAGAACTTCCCTACAAACTGGAACATCCCCAAGGGTAAGATTTTGATCAACACTTTGGAATCATAGATTTGATCTCCCTGTATCTGCGTAGGTAAACTGCCCACCGGTAAATAGGTGGACCCTAATTTAGGGAAACGCTGCGACAACCGGATCAATATATATGAAAGGGTGGCACCAAGGAAAAACTGGCTCGAGGAAAGAAACAACGGATAGGTGAACTTGCTCAAGATGAGTTTCAGAAGCTGCAGGGTAGTTGAGGATATAATATACCATATCAAGCAAGTAGCAAAGGTGGTTGCCAGAAATGGAGGAGCTAGCTCACTTAGTATGGATTGTATAGCCATAAACAAAGAACAAACGGGCTGCAAGTAGATGCAAAAACAATCGATGTCAGAATTGACGTGTGAACAAGATTATCCGATATGTGGGGTACCCTAAACGGGGTTTTTGCAAGCAAGATCTGATACTTTGGATTCAAACAGACTCCCACAATTGTTAGCTCTTGAAAATAACCCGATTTTACTGCCACAAGTGTTGAAGAATCCACTTTTTTTGTCAGTAATTAACCAATTTGGTTCTGTTTAATAGTAGTTAATTTTTGCTTATTTCCTGATTGCACTTTTTATTTTTTGAGAGGGATTCATCGTTCTATGAGCTAGGTACGAGGCTGCAACCGTAGAGCCGAGACCAGGCGACTTGTATTAGCTGTAAATATGGAGCGGGTAAACTTTAAATGTATGCATGGTTTCTTAATGTTTGTTCAGTAGTTTAAATATTTGACATTAGCCCATTTAGTGGGAATGGTATGGCTTGTGGAAGACGTGATTAACCGATTATGAATGTCTAGTTAAAGTCTCAAACTTATTCTGAATGTCGCACTGTGTCTGTATTTACTGTGTTTACTGTGTTCTCCCATCTTATCGATATTATTTAAATATTACAAAATCGCTATACCTGTTTTAATTTCTCTATTCACCAGCTAAATACTTTCCCCTTGTCATCTTTAACCACAACCTTTATCTTGCCTCTGGCTATTTTCTCTTCGTTGTCTATTTCCACCATCTTCTTAATCTCTAAGTCTACCGGTGAACCTACCGGACTCCCCACCAACGGCCATGTCTTCACTCTTTGTACGTCCCAATCTTGTTTCAATTCATAAACATCTATATGAGGCACAGCGCCTCCATAACTCACTCCAATTAATTCGGTACCCCAATAAACGTGCAGACTCTTCAAGTCCATGTTAGAATTGGAAAAACAAACCGCCGTGATGTGCTGGTTGTTTATCTTGTTTTTGCATAATCTCTCTGCATTGAGAGTAAACACTTTTATTGTACCATCGCTGAAAACAACAAAAAGATGCCCTGTTGTACTGGAAATAGCGCAAAATTGTGCTTTTTTGTTACTCACTGTTCGAATAAACTTATATCTTGCAATATCCCATAATATCATCTTACCGTCCTCATCAATAGATGCAGCAACATGGAAATTGTCACTGCTACATAATCGCTTTACACCACTATGATGCCCTCTTAATACAGCAATAAAATCTAATGAATTGTCTTGCTGAAATCTCCAAGCACTAATAGTTCCATCTTCATATCCTAATATAAAGGTGCAATTTCCTATGTACAAAGTGCAAGTGATCTTTGAAGGATGAATGTTCCAAAAGATTGTCAGATTCACCACCAACGATGTTTTCTTCACTCCTATTTCTTTGATAGTCAAATCAGGTTTTTCAGGTTGTTTGATTCTCTTCGGATCAAACTCAGGAAAGTTCATATATAATACCACTTCATTGAGAACTTCCCTCTGGGGATGTGGCCTATTAAGAATTCTCATAGGAGTTTGTCCAAAATTATTAATGGTTCCAATAACTGCCCTTCTCTCTCTTTCATCTTCAATGTTATCTACATTGATTGCCCCCAGATACAGGAGATGATGGAAAATATTTAAAGATCTCACTGCCTCAGGCCCTTGTTGTTTATGTCCAAATATCAACTCAATCCATAGATGAAGATTTTTCAGAACAAAGGGACTTTCTAATGCTTCTCTGTGTTTTGCAACAAAAATTGCAGGATCCCCTTTGGCCCATGGTGGAAGTATTACGTCATCTGTAAGCTGACCAGTATGTGCCAGCTTTCCCAATTCAAATCTCAGACTGTTCACAAGAAACTCAGGAAGACAAAAAAATTCGGGAATCAATTCCCTCACATCTGTGGTACTATCCTTCAGTGCAAGGTTCCAAGTTCTGGAAATCAGATTGAAAAGACGATCTGCATGATCAAACCTACCGCCTTGTAACAATAAATACAGTTGCACAAATGGTTCCAAACGAACTAAATACAGTGTGACGATCATTGCCAGCGAATAGTGGGTTCCATAATGAAATGGTGGGTTGTCTGTATCGCCCTCTAATGCCATGTATCTCTCTTTGAATTGTTCTGCTCTTGCAGGAGTTTGTGCTCCCATAGGTTTCAGTAAATCTCTAAAACTCTTAGGATCCGTTAGGTCCAAAGTTTCGCTGGTGTAATCAGCTAAGACCCAAGGAAATATGGGATATTGCGTGAGATCATTGAACGTCCTACCAGCCAAAGTATTTATCAAAATGAGATAGTAGAAGTTGGATATTTTTCCCATTTTCCATTTCGATGTCGCCGCTTCTAAAGTGTTCATAGATCCTGTTGCCAACGACGCCATTTTAGCTGCAAACCCTTGTGTTAACATATTGAACCCATTCTCCTTCGATGATAATACTACCGATAAATCAGGATCTATTCCCCCTTTGGAAAGTGATTTTAATGTATTAAACAATGTGTCTCTTTCTCTACTGTTCAAACATGTGATCAATATACTGGCTCCATCCAAGAAGAACATTTCAATCGCAACATCTCGAAGCAAAAACTGTCTCTTAGAAACGCACCCTAGAACGTCTAAATTCCAAGCTTTACGCCGATGTCCTTCTCTTTGTATTTGCAGATTGTTTATCAATTGTAAATATGGGTCTCGAAGATCTTGTGGGGCGTCTGCAACATCTACTACACCTCCGTCTGTATGGAAATAATTTTCCAAAAGATAAAGGTATGATTTGCCCATTATTAACAATGATTCAATAGGTACTAGCCCATTTATTTGACTAACGTTCCAAAGGGATACAATATGATCCCCGTGAAATAACAGTCGCAAAACTTTTCGATTTTTGTCCTCTATTTGATCAACATCAATGAGTTCAAAGTTTTCCTCTTCGTCTTCATCAATGGCTTGCGCCAATTTGGGAGCTTCAATATCTTTAACATTTTCATCTTCCTCGTACCTGATTGGAATATTAATGTTGTAAGCTAATTTCTCTTCATCTGCCAACTGATCTTCCATTACCATTCTAGTCCGCATTCTATCAGTTCCTTCAATAAAATCTAAAATGTATTGGGCCTTTACCTCATACTCTTGAGGCAGGAGTAATCTCAAATTTTCTGCTTTTAAAGAAGAATAGAGTAATAGACAATGCTTGTTAGATTCAAGTTGATCCTGGGCCATTCTATTAAACTTGACCACTTCGCCATTAACAATATGAGCTTTTAGTTGGTCACAATCTTTAATGAATATTTGAACTGACCCGGGAATTGTTTGGTGAGTATCAACCATAGAACTGACCATTTGAGCGATACTCAAAGGAGATACCACATTGATGACGCTGTGAAATTGTTTCGTTGCTACCGCACAAAGCCTATTATGTTTAGCGACATACCTTGTGGTTTCATCATCATTCCTTGTTGTTAAAATTTTGAAGAACTCATCCAAGTCACTTGTAGGATATTTGATGGCTGCTAGCTTAGGCAATTTGTCAAATCTGGAAAGACAGCATGTTCTTAGGAAATTGAAAAGTGATTCCTCAGGTCCATTCATTTCGACAAATCGACCTAGCAAAACAATAATCAAATCTAGCAATTGGGAATCCGAAACAATTTCAGAATCCAAAATCACCATCAGTCGATAGAGTAATTCTGTCAAACAATCGTGAAAGTTTTCTGTTGCTGACCATTTAATTATCGAGTGACCGATTCCCTTAATTTTAAGGTTATTTTGACTATTATCTAGCACATTTAAAGTGCATCTGATGAACAAATCAAGATTTCTCCCCATAAAGTAACCAGCATTTATAAAATCTGATAAGTAAAGTTTTATCAATTTGGAAGAAGACTCTAAAAATTGGTCATCATCCTGTACTATTGGAGCAAATTGAACTATATGATTGAAAATATTAGGGAATACCATGTGAAATATCAACTTCTTGGTGAATTCACTCAATTGATTAAAAATTCTTATAAAGCTAGAATAATCGCCAGTCAATTCAATAAAAGCATGCAGAATTATTTCTATTAATTGTGTTAATACCGTTTTGAATTGTGAATCTTCAGACAAATATTGAAGTTTACTTAAAACGAAAAAGTATGAATCAAGAAAGTCTTTTGTAAGAAAGAACTTATTTTTTGAAGTGTTTGTGAATGCGATTCTCATGAGTTCCTTATATTCAAATAATGCATCATACACTGTTTGACTGAGAGACGAGTCCCCTTCTATACCAGGACTTCTAGGAGAGTTGACTCTGCTTTGAGTTTTGCTGGCTATGGCATTGGAAGCCAATCCGTTCAAAACATTAAGAAAACGAGGCATGACGAGATTACTTCCCATAAAAGCTGCTTGGTAAACTGCCTTCAAAACGTCAGCCTCTTTCCACCAGTCTCCTAAGAAATGAATAAGTATGTCAACTCCGTGGTTTGCAAAAAACTTTTGGGCAGTGTTTTGTCCCAAGTCCCCTAATAATTTAGACAAAAATTGTAGTGCATTTGTTGGAATGTGTGGATTTCTTTGATAAGAGATTAACAACAAAATCCAGTGAATTGTTATAGATTTTCTCAATTTTTTAGGTTCTTTTGAAACAAATTCTTCCATCAAAACTATAGCTGCTTGTTCTCCTAATTTACTAAGATTTTCCTTTCCATAAAGACTGAATATTATGAAATTGGAAACATTCTTAATACTTTCGACTGTAGGATCACATTGTAAAATTGTTTCTAGAAGCCCGATTTCCAGATTTTTGGCTTTTAAATGCTGAATAAGCTTATTCACAATACTAAGAGATTGTAATATTGCTGTGTTCTCTAATTGATATCTACCTCTTAAAAGGTTTTTAAAATTGTCTTTCAAGAGTTGATCGTTTCCAAATAGATCATAATTCAAAATGATTTGATAGAGATGCGGATTGGTAATCTTTGAATTCAGAGGATTATCTAAGGAATACCCACAGTTTGCAAGCAAAATTGGCAATGACGACGTTTCTTTACCCTCCTTCTTTTCCTTTGCCAACAAAAGTTGTAATATAGAGTACCCATTAATCATTTCAAATTCACGAGCCATACGCCAATCATTATTAAGAATCAAAAGAAGTAAGTCTAGTGCTTTATTTGATCCATGTAATTCTACCAATCTCAATAACAACGCAGATCCTCCTATAGAAAAAAGAGCTTGTTGGGGAGTTTTGGGGGTGAATGTAGGGAGTGATGAGGAATCAAACACTATTTGATTCTGTTTTATTCTGGATGCTACTAATTGAGAAATGACTTTTGGAGTCTCACTAGTGCCAAAAATATCTCGGCAACTACTTAAGAACTTGGAAAATGCTGAATAAGTTAATTGACTTAAATGCAGAGATATGTTTTGTTCAGTCAATTCCTTGTAATCCCATAAGTAATTAGGTCCTAGATTATAAATCAAAGATACCCATTCAGGCGGAATGGAAATGCTTAAAAGAGTAAACTGGCCCAAAACCAATTCAGTGCAAGCAGAATCATGGGCGTTATCTTCGTTCTGACCTCCCAAATACAACTTATCCCACGTATGAATGACTCTGTGAATCTCAGCACATGGAATACTTTCCGAATAATCACCATTTACAAATAAAGAAAGGTTCTTATATGAGTCGTAGGTCAAAGATAAATGTACTAAGCCCTTAATATTCTGATTGAAAGTATACTTTGTAAGATCACCTTGTTGATTTAAAGACACTATCATTTGTTGGCCTTTGACACATACGGAAAGAGTTGTTTCAGTTTTAGAAGACAGAGTGAGGGTGAACACTTGCAAGTCTTCGTCCATATTGACCCAGAATTGAGCTGTGAGTTGTTTATTACGGAAACAAGCAATGGGCGCAGCCAAGGGAGCTTTGGTACTGAAGACCTGGAAAGAATGCTGCTGTTCTGCAAAGATATTTTTCAACAAGTCGTATAATTGAGGATCAAAAGTGAGTGGGTATGTAAAAAAAGGATGAACTAGCTGAAGAAGGTTTCGGGGAGAACAATTCAAAGGTAATACCGTTGATAAAAGCTTTAAATACCCGTGGCAAACAGAAGAGGTTTGGTTCTTTGCCGACAGATGGGCTTCAAGCGCTGCTTGGACTAAAATATCAGCCGATTGGGAGAATTGTTTTCTGTTTTCGTAGCAGGCCAATGCAAAGACATTCAAGATGTCAAGAACAATCACTTTAAAGTCCAGATGAACCTCTGGGGCTAAATCTCGTAATGTTTGCAACACCCTGGATATGTGAGATTCCGAGGACAGCCGTGGGGTCAATTGAAGGAAAACAATGTCGACTTCGCCTGGTTCAAGTTCCATTTGCCATTTAGATAGCATATCTGCGTCGATGGCCTCTGGAAAGGCATCTTGGAGGGCCTCTATGACCGATTCTTCATCCATAAATGGTGGTTTAGGTATATGTAGGATACGATTAAATGATAGCCAGATAAAGTGATGCTGTGTGCAGGATGTGACCAGGCTATAAGATATGAAGACATGAACGAGGATGAATCGGGGGTTAAGAGCCGGGAATAAGAGAAAATGGCAGCTACTATAGCAAAGTTAATAATTAATAGATTGGCCTATTGATATATCCACAACATCAATATTAACATCAACTATCACATTGTATTTGTTCTCTATAAATGGGGGTATCGCTAAGTGTGTCCTGCATACGTTCTTCTAGGACCCTAATCACACCCCAGATTGACCGAATCCCCGATGAATACGGTGCAGACTATGTCCCTAAACGCTCAAATATGTACCTCCTATCCATGGTGTCCGCAACATGAAAATTTGAAACTCGTTGGCAGAGAATTCAGCTTGATGAATGAACTGGCGACGCTATTTCGATATAATCAGGCCAAAAAATAAAGTAAAAAGCTTAATATTAGCTATTAGGTGTGGAATCAAATAAAAGCACTAAAAAAATACTCAAATACTCAATTTGACACAGCAAGACGAGGAAGCAGAGGGAAGCAAAAAACATGGTGGTATAGAAATTTCCCCGGTATAACTAGTGAATGTGCGTCCAGGCATCTGTATGTATCCCCAGTTTTAATTTCAGAACCCCAATCCGTCCACAACCCTGATCTATGGCCTTTCTCCCCCTCCCCCACCTCCAACGAAGGAACCATTTAGACTCTCCTAATCGTTTTGTTTTTTTTTTTTTTTTTTTTTTTTTTTTTCCGTTTTCCCTTCTCTTTTTCCTTCTCTACCTGTGATCGCTCTATCAACCCCGTACAGGACCATTTCACAGGTATATTCTTTCCACTGATTCTAACTTTAGTCGTCTTTTCTTGGTCAGATCATGGACGAAGAGACGAAATCGGACGTTGGGAGGACGGGAACAGAAGTGCCCAACTCTACAATGTTGTCAGATCTTCATTTGGAACGCGAAACAAGCAACGATACGGTCCCCAACGAGGAGTTGGCCGCCAAACGATCGCAACTACTGCAATTGATGCGGGAAAATAAGCCCAAAGAAGGAGACATCTGGCATTTGATCCCACGGGACTTTCTAGAAGATGTGATGAACTTGCCCGTGGAGCTGTTTGAAGAGCTTGTCACGGAGGTGGGACTGCTTGATCTCACGGGAATCGTGGATGAAAGAGGTAATTTGTACGCTGAAGACGAGGAGCCAGTGGCTACTTATAACGTTTCTCAAGAGATATTCGAGCTCTTGCGGGACTGGTTTGGGTTGAACGGAGACCCCGTGGCCCGATCATTAATCATAGATCCTAAATCAGGCAAAATAGAGGTCGAACGCTTTCCTTCTTACTTTCAAGTCCATGCAATTGGTCGTGCAGGTGCTACCCATGGGGTGCACTTGAGTACCACGAAAACTTTCTATGATTTATTTGAAGCGGTGAGGATTCAAGTGTTGAAAGTGCCGCTGACCACTCGCTTACGTCTCTGGTTTGTCACTGGTGATAATATCGACACATTTGCCTCTCTGATGACCTTGTTACAATTCTTGGAAGTTCCAAAGAAACAATTGGTTTTACAGACGAAGTTTCCCCATAAATTGAAAGATGAAGGACTTACTAGTGCTTATTTCCATTTGGTGGTTGAAACCTATGGCAATTCCGGTTTCCCTACTGATTCTTTTCTTAAAGAAGACCCTATTGGTGGTAATTTGGGTTTGACGAATTTGGGAAATACTTGTTATATGAATCTGGCGCTTCAATGTCTTCTTCATATACCTGAGATTAATAACTATTTCTACTATGACGTTTTTGAAAAAGAATTGAATGAACTGAATCCCTTGGGTCATAACGGTCAAGTAGCTAAAGCGTTTGGATCCTTGTTGCATAAACTATTCCAGTTTCCTTATCAAGCAGGAGCCACCAATTCAGTTCTGCCTCGTGATTTCAAATACATTGTAGGACGTTTTTCCCTGCTTTTTCAAGGTTACCAACAACAGGATTCTCAAGAGTTCTTATCTTGGCTCTTAGATGCCTTGCATGAAGATCTTAATAGAATATATAACAAGCCTTATTGTGAAAAGCCCGAACTTCTGGATCTGGAGGTTGGTGATCCACAGGCGGTGAAAAGATTGGCAGAAATCTGTTGGAAACAGCATAGAGCCCGTAATGATCTGGTGATTACTGATTTATTCACTGGGTTGTATCAACTGACTTTGGTGTGCCCCACCTGTGCCAAAACGAGCGTCACTTTCGATCCATTTAATGACCTTACCTTACCATTACCGGTGAATAAGAGATGGTATCATACTTTCACATTTGTAGATGATCGGTCCATAAGAAAATTTGAAGTTGAATTGGCCAAGACTGCTAATTTTGATGAATTACTTAATTATTTGGCTGAGAAATTGTCTATCGCTCGTGATGAAATCCACCTTTTTGAAATCTTTAATCATTTCTTTTATAAGGACTTCCAGGCAAATTATAATAAGTTAAGATTCTATCCTATAAGTGAAATCATTCTGGAAAACGACGACGTCGTGATTTATCGAATAAAAAGCGGACCTCAAGACACGGTGGTCCCCGTCATTCATCTGGTCTTGGATGCTGATAAACTGTATAATGTGGTCCATGCTTTTGGACTTCCAGTGTTTGTGGTATTAGATCGAGAGGATATAACAAGCTATGACCGTATTAAAGAAAAGTTAATTAAAAGCGTGAACGTGCTTCTGCAAAAGACAGTTGAGATCAATTCTTCAGAGAATGAAGATGATAAAATGGATCAAGATTCCGCTTCTGATATTAATTCCATAACAACAACGCCGGAAAATCTCTCTGATGAAGCATCATCTATCAAATCGATGTCTGAAACAGAGTTCCAAATCAAATATCACCTTGAAACCAGAATGAGACCTGTTCAAAAGATTAATATTCCTCATAATAGAGCCAATCTTAACAATTTGCCTAGCCTTTTGACCAAAATTCCGAAAAAGCGCCTTTCTGTTGAAGATGATTACGTTGTGGTAGAAAAGGATCCCTCTCAAGATGGAGAAGACGATCAAGAAAAGGTGAAAGAATTGGGTTCTGGTCTTGATAGCAAGGGCCTTGATAGTGACAAGGGATGTGAATCTCATGAGCTGGAAGGAGAAGAAGAGGAAATGAGTGGATTGGGTCTGCTTTTCGATTCAGTCACAAGTGACGTTGAAGTACCGCTGCATAATGTAGATTTGGCAAGCTCCGCAGTTAAGAAAGAGGTCAAGAATGACGACATGGGTGAGCCAGTACTCATAACTCCCAATATGTCACTTGTTTGTGAGTGGACAAATGCATTGTACCTGGATGTGTTCAAGAATCCTGCTTGGGAGTCACCCCCGGTAATACCTAATGAAGAGGCATCTCTTAGCAAGTCTCAACTATTAAAAGAACAATCATCTACTGTATCATTGCAAGATTGTCTCAAAGTTTTCAGTCAACCTGAGATTCTTGGTGATCAAGATCTTTGGTATTGCCCCAAATGTAAAGAACACAAACAGGCCACTAAAACCATCCAAGTATGGGATACTGGGGATATTTTGACTATCCACCTCAAGAGGTTCGAGAGTGCACGTCTGTTTTCTGATAAAATCGATATAGTGGTTGATTTCCCAGTAGAAGGATTGGATATGTCCCCATTTGTGCAAAATTCAGGGGATATCTACGATTTGGTCGCTGTGGACAACCATTATGGAGGACTTGGAGGTGGACATTATACTGCTTATGCAAAGAATTTCCGAGATGGAGAATGGTACTATTTTAATGATGCGAGGGTCACTCATGTCAGCAATTCTGCTGAATGTGTCACTGCAGCTGCGTATCTTTTATTCTATCGGAAAAGAATCTCTAAACCACTTGAATTGGGAGGCGAAAAATTGCAGGCAATGATAGATGTAGGAAGAAAAGAGTATGATGGGAAATATGAAGTGATGAAGGCAAGGGTCCAGGAAATAATCCAGCAAGCGGAGCAATTTAAATCTAACGATGAAGATTTAGAAGATGCTCGTGAGAAATTGGGTAGAATTATTTCCAAAAAGGCAAGATCACTGATCGATCCGAGCGATTTGGGAAATAAGGATATCAACAGCGTTCTACAAAGAAAGCAAAGGGTGATTGCAAAGGATACCGAGAGTGCTATTCTGCTGCCCAGTGGCAGTGAATCAGAAGAAGGGTGATAGGATATGATAGATGTATAGACGTACAATGTAAAAGCTAGGACAAATAATGTAAAACTACTTGGGACGATATGTGTGAGTGTATTGTTCATTAAAAATTGCATAACGGTTATGATTTGGTGATTTGAGAACGGACTTTGGCAATGGAAATGGCTTCTTTAAGCAATTCTCTGGTGATAGGAGCTCCTCCTCCCACAAGACTGAGGTGAGAAATATTATTTTCATTGGCTACTACTGTGATTTTCAGAGCAGCACACAGTTCTTCCGCTTCACCTTCGAGGTCTGCAAGAAGAACAGTTGTATCATCCACTTCTTTGGAAATGGCTCCAAAACTCAGAGCAGAACCTGTATTATTCAATTGTAAATGAGTGGTGTTTTCGGAGTCAACGATTAAATTTTTCAGTTGCTTGATATGACCAAAATTACGGCCCCTCACTGGAATTTTGATATCAGAAGAGTTATCGTCAATGAGAGCACGGGGTAAGTTTGTGTTTTGTAAAGCAGAAGTAAGAGCACTGTGGCAGATATCAAATAAAGGTCCAGACCGGGAAAAGACCTTAATGTGGGCATACAACACGTAACTCCAACGAGAAGATTCTTCTGGTAAAGTTTCAAATTGACCGTCTAATAAGGTTCCTACGTTGATGCTTAATGCTGATTTGGATATGAGTTTCAGATGGAGTATGGTTTCATAAAGTTTCTGTGATATTATCATTTCTTCATCCGTAGGGGCTCCCAGTCTTCCACGAGCGATTTCTACGACGGGGTAAACAGAGGTGTACGCGGCTCTGGAGGCGGTTGTTTCGTCCACAAGAAGCTCGTCCACAGCGTTTTCTTGCACCACTCCCAAGGTAATACCTACAATGACTCTAGTGTCACCACTTTTGGCAATGGCCAGACCTACAACGTTGTTGCGTCCTGCATCGTTGAGGCCACCAGCAGCAACTTCAAGGGGGCGGAACTCGGCGAATCCTCGAAGTGAGGGTCTGAGATTAACGGCAAGGTGTCTCTGAAGCGATATTTCGGGCGCTATACGGGCCAAGACCTCTGGCGGGAACGCCATTTGGTGGAAACTGGAGGTTGTTTCTGACATGGTGCGATGAGATGGATGTGAAAGGAAGATGATTGTATGGAGGACAAAGAATCAAGAAGCTGAGATGTATGCAGTACACGCTTGTTTTTGTTTATATAAAGGAGCATCGATTAGGAGTTTCTGATGTAAGGGTGTTTTTTAAAGCTTAATGGGCTGAGGCACTAGTGTGGTTGGTGAAGGCATATTTTCGATCAGGGCATTGCATTGGTTCAGATGTGTTAATTGTGTTTTTGAGGTTCAGTATTGCTCACCACGGTATTGCTAGCTATATTATTGCTATCTATTACTAGTGTTGCCGATTATACTGGAAGTGGCTGGTACTGGAGTGAGTATTGATCGGATATGCTAATTTGAAACCGTAAATATTTATTATACAGAGCTATATCAAGAAAGAAAAGTTGGTAATTCAAAACATAAACAGAATAAAAGGCGACATTTAAATCTACGTGGTAAATAATAAAAAACAGGTCAACTTCGATTTGATCTTAGCATATTTTCAGCTGACCTTCATCTCATCGAGCTATCTACAGCTTCTCTTCTGCTCAGCGCACCGGTTCACCGAATATTCACTTGAAGCTAAAATTCGGAGAAAACCGCTCTTTCAATAATTTGATAACCAATTCCGAGTATTAAAAAATTTTTTTTCTCTACTGGTGTGCGGATGTCGGTGTTACAGCTGGTCTTATGTTACATATCTTCTTCACTACCACAATATTATTTACAATCATTTATATCCCCCTCTATCTTAACACCTTCACTTATCTACATTGATCGTAATTCAACAATTCTTTTAACTCATTTTTTTAAAATAATAATCTTTGTTGTAGTTAAAGATATTTCTTTCTTTGATTAATTTACCGGTTGAAAAAACCTAGTTAGGAAGTTTTTGTCGTCTTCACATTCGACCACATGTTTATGATCATATTAAAGAATCTCGAAATTAAATCAACCGAAATATTCATATTTGTAGTACTTTTTTCCGGCCTATTACGGAGGGCGTGTGACTCAAATTTTTTCTATTTCCCCACCGTGCCTGCACGCCGGCCCGAAATGATTACTGTCAGCAAGTTCTTTTTGGGCGCTATTGGCTCCTAAAAACCAGCCTACATACAGGTCCAACATGAAAACGATGTCAGATAAGATGCGTTGCGCATTCTTATTGGTGGGTGTGGCCATATTTGATTAGCATATCCGGTATACAACATAGTATGCAGGCTGCATGCTTGGGAATCAACCACGACAGTGAAGAATTAAGGTGGAGTTGATCTTGTAAAAATTTTCTTCTTCCTTTTCTCTTTCTTTTCTTCAAGTCCAGGTGATTGTTGAAGTAAGTATTTTGATATGGTGGAAGGTTATAAGGAGAGCATGGTTAGAACACAATTGGACCGCATGCTTCATCAGCCAATGGTATTGGTGTCATAGAAATGAAAAATCGGTGTTTGGCTATAGATAAACAAAAATAAATATTTGGGGTAACTAAAAAGAGCGGCCAAAACAGGGTCTTTTTTTCCAATAGAAAAGGCACTGAACTAACAATTACTTGTAAAGATATCCTAGAACTGCTATAGGAATTTAGAGCTACGAGAGACTACTAGGATTGATTGTGACACTGAAACACCAAAATTCAGGAGAAGCAAAAAAAGGTATGACTTTAAAAAGGTAAAAAGCAAAAAATAGAACAGATTGTCAACATGCTGCCGATTTATTGTACAAAAACTGCCACAAACTACCACAAGCTGCCCATTTTAGATACAAAATAGCACCTTTTAACCTATTTTGAATTACTTGATCGTTTAAAACTATCTTTGTTTCTACCAAATCGGCGAATTCTGCTCCTTTTTAACCCCTCTACTCGTCCTGAATCGCTTTTTTTTTTAACTCATTACTAACTCATAGATATGTCATCTTACATTCAAGAAGATTTCCCGACCAACATCTACACCTACGATGAAACACCGGAAAATAAGTCTTGGGCTTCCACTTTGCCCACCGCCAAGGGACTTTATAATCCAGAACTCGAAAAAGATGCCTGTGGTGTCGGTTTCACCTGTCACATCAAAGGTCAACCATCTCATAAAATCGTTTCTGATGCAAGAAACTTACTCTGTAATATGACCCATCGTGGTGGTGAATTAAATCCAAAGGATGGTGATGGTGCCGGTCTTTTACTGTCCCTTCCTCACAAATTTTTATGTCGTGAATTTTTATTCGATTGCCAAGTTGAACTTCCTTCTCTTGGTCAATACGGTACTGGTAACGTTTTTTTCAAGAAAGATGATACCGTCTTTGAAAAATCTAAACAAACTTTCGAAGGAATTGCTCAACTGCTTGGCCTTAGAGTTTTGGGATGGCGTAAAGTCCCCCATGACTCTACCATTTTAGGTCCTGCTTCTCTTTCTCGTGAACCTTTGATTTTACAACCTGCTGTTGTCTTATCTGAAACCTATGGCCATGGTTCTAAGCCTTCCCAAGAAATTTCCGCCGATGATTGGGAAGCTAAATATGCCAAAGATTTAGAAAAGAAATTATTCATTCTTCGTAAACAAGCTACTCATACTATTGGTCTTCATAACTGGTTCTATGTTTGTTCCTTATCCTCCAAAACCATTGTTTACAAGGGTCAATTGGCTCCAAACCAAGTCTATGCTTACTACCACGATCTTGTTAACGCTAATTACGAAGCTCATTTTGCTTTAGTTCATTCCCGTTTTTCTACCAACACTTTCCCATCGTGGGATCGTGCTCAACCTTTAAGATGGGCCGCTCATAATGGTGAAATTAATACTTTGAGAGGTAACAAGAACTGGATGAGAGCAAGAGAAGGTGTCATGTCTTCTAAACTCTTCGGTGACGAATTAGACAAGTTATATCCTATTATTGAAGAAGGAGGTTCTGATTCCGCTGCATTTGATAACGTTTTGGAATTACTTGTCATCAATGGTGCTTTATCTCTTCCAGAAGCCGTCATGTTATTAATTCCAGAAGCTTGGCAAAACGATAAACAAATTGACCCAAAGAAGAAGGCTTTCTACGAATGGGCTGCCATGTTAATGGAACCATGGGATGGTCCAGCTCTTTTCACTTTTGCTGATGATCGTTACTGTGGTGCTAACTTGGATAGAAATGGTCTTCGTCCATGTCGTTTCTATGTTACTGATGATGACCACATGATTTGTGCATCTGAAGTTGGTGTTATTGACGTTGAACCTGAAAGAGTTATTCAAAAGGGTCGTTTACAACCGGGTAGAATGCTTTTAGTTGATACCAAGAGTGGTAGAATTGTTGATGACCGTGAATTAAAAAAACAAGTTGCTTCTCGTTTTGACTTCAAGTCTTGGGTTATGGCCAATTTGATTGAAATGGAAGATTTACAAGAAAAATTAACTGCCCGTGACGTTCCTGCCGGCAAGGATTTCCCAGAACATGAAACTGAAACTATTACTGTTCAAACTGACCCTCGTCTCGTGGCATTTGGGTACTCTCATGAACAAGCTAATATTGTCTTGGCCCCAATGGCTGAAGGTAAAGAAGCCTTGGGATCTATGGGTAATGATAATGCCCTTGCATGTATCTCTGAACAACCTAAACTTTTGTACGATTACTTCAAACAACTTTTCGCTCAAGTCACTAATCCTCCAATTGATCCCATCAGAGAAGAAATTGTCATGTCTTTAGAATGTTACGTTGGTCCTCAAGGTAATCTTTTAGAAATGAAGCCTGACCAATGTAATCGTTTACTTCTTCGTTCTCCTGTTTTATCTACTCCAGAATTAACTGCGTTAAAGAGCATTGAAAAAGTTTACCCAACTTGGTCTGTCGCTGAAATTGACACTACTTTCCCTAAATCTGATGGAATTCAAGGTTACATTGACACTATTGATAGAGTTTGTCAACGTGCTTCTCAAGCTTTAGCTGACAACCATCAAATTCTTGTTTTAACCGATAGAGCCACTTCTGCTGATAGAGTTCCAATATCTGCTCTTTTAGCTACAGGTGCTCTTCACCATCACTTGGTTCGTCAAAAGCAACGTTCCAAGGTTGCTATCCTTGTTGAAACTGCTGAAGCAAGAGAAGTTCACCATATTTGTTGTCTTGTTGGTTACGGTGCCGATGGTATCAATCCATACTTAGCTGTTGAAACTTTGATCAGAATGAACCGTGAAGGTCTTATTCGTGCTGAAATCAATGAAAAGGATATCTTCTGTAACTATAAGAAATCTGTTGATTCTGGTATCTTGAAAGTTATGTCCAAGATGGGTATTTCCACTCTTGCTTCTTATAAAGGTGCTCAAATTTTTGAAGCTTTGGGTGTTGACAATTCCGTCATTGACAGGTGTTTTGCCGGTACTGCGCTGAGAATTAAGGGTGTTACTTTTGAATACATTGCTCAAGATGCCTTCTCTATGCATGAAAGAGGGTTCCCATCTCGTGAAACTGTTAAGCCTGTCGGTCTCCCAGAAACCGGTGAATACCATTGGAGAGATGGTGGTGATGCTCATATCAATGAACCAAGTGCCATTGCTCTGATGCAAGACGCTGTTCGTAACAAGAATGAAAAGGCCTTTGATGCTTACACCAAGAAGGAATATGAAGCTATTAGAAACTGTACCTTACGTGGTTTATTGGATTTCGATTACGAAAACTCCAAACCAGTTCCAATTGATCAAGTTGAACCATGGACTGAAATTGTCAGAAGATTCTTCACCGGTGCTATGTCTTATGGTTCCATTTCAATGGAAGCTCATTCTACTATTGCCGTTGCTATGAACAGATTGGGTGGTAAATCCAATACCGGTGAAGGTGGTGAAGATCCAGTTCGTTCTCAAGTTCTGGAAAACGGTGACACTATGCGTTCTTCGATTAAGCAAGTTGCTTCTGGTCGTTTTGGTGTTACTTCGTACTACTTGGCCGACGCTGATGAACTTCAAATTAAGATGGCCCAAGGTGCTAAGCCGGGTGAAGGTGGTGAACTTCCAGGTCACAAGGTCTCTGCTGAAATTGGTAAGACTCGTCACTCTACTCCAGGGGTTGGTTTGATTTCCCCCCCACCACATCACGATATTTACTCCATTGAAGATTTAAAGCAATTGTTATACGATTTGAAGTGTGCTAACCCTCGTGCTAGAACCTCTGTTAAGCTTGTTTCTGAAGTTGGTGTTGGTATCGTCGCTGCTGGTGTTGCTAAAGCTGGTTCCGAAAATATTTTGGTTTCTGGAGGTGATGGTGGTACTGGTGCTGCCAAGTTAACTTCCATTAAACACGCTGGTTTACCATGGGAATTAGGTCTTGCCGAATCTCATCAAACTTTAGTATTGAACGATTTGAGAGGCCGTGTTGTTTTACAAACAGATGGTCAACTCAGAACTGGTCGTGATATTGCTGTTGCTTGTTTGTTGGGTGCCGAAGAATGGGGGTTTGCTACCACTCCATTGATCGCCATGGGTTGTATTATGATGAGAAAGTGCCATTTGAACACTTGTCCTGTCGGTATTGCTACCCAAGACCCAGAACTTCGTAAGAAATTCGATGGTACTCCAGAACATGTTATCAACTTCTTTTACTATATGGCTAATGATCTTCGTGCTATTATGGCTAAATTGGGTTTCAGAACTATCAACGAAATGATTGGTAGAGCTGAAGTTTTAAAGGTCAGAGATGATCTTAGAAACACTAAGAACGCTAACATTGATCTTAGTCCAATTTTGACTCCGGCTCATACCATTAGACCTGGTGTTGCTACTCATTGCGTTAGAAAGCAAGATCACAAATTGCACATTAGAATCGATAACAAATTAATTGATGAATCTGAAACCACCTTAGCCAAGGGTTTGCCAGTTACAATTGAATGTAACGTTGTTAACACCGATCGTTCTGTTGGTACCACCTTATCCTACAGAGTATCTAAGATCTTTGGTGAACAAGGTTTACCACATGATACCATTCATGTCAATGCTTCTGGTTCTGCTGGTCAATCTTTTGGTGCTTTCTTAGCTCCAGGTATCACTTTAGAATTAGAGGGTGATGCTAACGATTACATCGGTAAAGGTTTGTCCGGTGGTAGAGTTATTGTCTACCCACCAAAGGAATCTCAATTCAAGGCTGAAGATCAAATCATTGCCGGTAACACTGCGTTCTTTGGTGCAACTTCTGGTACTGCCTTTGTTCGTGGTATTGCTGCTGAAAGATTTGCAGTTAGAAACTCTGGTGCTATCATTGTTACTGAAGGTACTGGTGACCATGGTTGTGAATACATGTCTGGTGGTAGAGTTGTTGTTTTGGGTTCTACAGGTCGTAACTTTGCCGCTGGTATGTGTGGTGGTATTGCCTACGTTCTTGACATGGCTCAAGATTTTGGCCAAAAGGTCAATACTCAGACTGTTGAGCTTTCTTCTGTCACCGAAACTGAAGAAATTGCTTTCCTTCGTGGTTTAATTGAAGACCATCGTCATTACACTGGTTCTGAAGTTGCAGACCGTATTTTGAACGATTTCAACCGTATCTTACCAAGGTTCGTTAAGGTTTTACCTCACGATTACAAGAAGGTTTTGGAAGCAGAAAAGAAGAAGCTTGAAGACACCAAGAAATCTGAATTGTCTTCTTTCCTTAAAAATATTAAGGAAGATCCTGAAGCTGATGTTACCAACGGTGAAGCCAAGAAAATCAAACAAGGCCATGTCCACAAGGCAGCTAGTCACAAATCATCCGAACCTCCAGTTCTTGATGTTGAAGACACTGTTACTGACAGAGAACTTGAAAAGAAGGCTCCTGTTAAGGTTGATAGATTGAAGGGTTTCATGAAGTATAAGAGAAGAAATGAGAAGTACAGACCAGCTCAAGATAGAGCCAAGGACTGGAATGAAATGACTTCTCGTTTACTGAAGGATGAATTGAAACATGAAACTGCCAGATGTATGGATTGTGGTGTTCCATTCTGTACTTCTGATACCGGTTGTCCTATTTCTAATGTTATTCCAAAATGGAATGAATTAGTTTTCCAAGACCGTTGGTTTGATGCTTTACAGCGTTTACTTATGACCAACAATTTCCCAGAATTTACTGGTAGAATTTGTCCAGCTCCATGTAACGGAGCTTGTGTCCTTGGTATTAATGAAGATCCTGTCAACATCAAGCTGATTGAATGTGCTATCATCGATCACGGGTTTGAGCAAGGATGGATTAAGCCTAACCCACCAACCCACCGTACAGGAAAGTCCGTGGCTATTATTGGTTCTGGTCCAGCAGGTTTGGCGGCCGCTGACCAATTGAACCGTGCAGGTCACAAGGTGACTGTTTACGAACGTTCTGACAGACCAGGTGGTTTGATGATGTATGGTATTCCAAACATGAAGCTTGATAAGCGTATTGTCAAGCGTAGAACTGATTTGTTAGCAGCAGAAGGTATCGATTTCATTTGTAGTACTACTGTTGGTGAAGATATCACTGTAACTGAATTGAAGGAACAATTTGACGTTGTTGTGTTTGCTGTTGGTTCTACTATCCCAAGAGATTTGAAGATCCCTGGACGTGAGTTAAAGAACATTAACTTTGCCATGCAATTATTGCATAAGAACACCAAGGCCTTATTGGATGATGAATTAGAAGCTGTCCGTAAGGAATTGGCAGGTAAGAATGTTGTTGTTATTGGTGGTGGTGATACTGGTAATGATTGTTTGGGTACTCTGACTCGTCATGGTGCTAAGCTGGTTACCAACTTTGAATTATTACCACATCCACCAGCTACTCGTCCTAAGGACAATCCATGGCCTCAATGGCCACGTATTTTCCGTGTTGACTACGGTCACACTGAAGTGAAGGATCATTATGGAAAAGATCCAAGAGAATACCTGATTTTGTCTAAACAATTCGTTGATGACGGAGAAGGTAATGTGAAGGGTATTAAGACAGTTAGAGTTGAATGGAAGAGATCTGATTCAGGAGCTTGGCAAATGGCGGAAGTTCCAGGTTCTGAAGAGTTCTTCCCAGCTGACGTTGTTCTTTTGTCGATGGGTTTCGTTGGTCCAGACGCTGATAAACTTGAAGTTTCCAAGACCGGTAGAGGTACTATTGCTACTTCTAATGCTGCAGGTTATCACGTTGAAGACAACATTTTTGCAGCCGGAGATTGTAGAAGAGGTCAATCTTTGGTTGTGTGGGGTATTCAAGAAGGTAGACAATGTGCTCGTGAAGTCGATAGTTTCTTAATGGGTTCTTCCAGACTTCCAGGTAATGGATCTGTTGAACAAAGAAATTACAAATTATTGGAAGAATTAGCCGAAAAGATTTAGAGACAGTAACAAATGAATAGATATTTTGTTTAATAGTAAGATTATTATAAAAATAGTTGTAGAGTAGAAAGTTTGCAAAAAAATATCAATAAGGGCTCAATTCAAGGCTCATAAGTAAGCCCCAATCAGTATGCTATTAAGTTACCAATTTGAGGGTGATGCAGATCATTTATATAGCAGATTTAAGGGAAAAATAATTCACCAAATAACATAACCATAACTATTAACAAGAGTATTACGATGAAATACGGATTTAATTTTTTCACAATAGCAATTTAGACAAGAATTGAATAGTCGTCGTAAAGAATAATTGTCCAGGCCCCATCGAAAAGTATAGAAATGTAACAGAACCCTGGTGTGACATGATGCAAAAAAGTGAAAAATTTATTCTGCCATTTTTCATTGGACAAATTTAGTGAAGATAAAGAAAGTTTGCTTTTCTCAACTAAGCCTTTGAGGCAAAAAAAAAGAGGTGATGTTGAATGAATTACAAGATGGAATCAAGCAGGATCATTAGAATGGGTTTCTAGCATTAGGAAAGCACAGCCAAGGAAGGATTATACCCCACGTTAGAAGATGTTGGATCATTCTTTTGATTGAAAAGAAGAAGGTAGCCAGCCATTTTTAATAATTTTTGACTCTTGATTTTTGATTTTTGCAGTTTTTTGATTTTGTCTTACTAGATCCGGAAAATGTTTTTAAAATTCGACTTTGTTATCATAATAAAAACGGTGATTTCCGGTTGATTTAGAAAAAAAAAAAAAAGTTATTGAGATATTTGTTGCAGTAAGATATATTGAAAGTGTGGTGGACGGAGACCGGATCTCAACAGATGGTATTTTATTTTTGATTGATTGAAATTTCTCCACCCCGGAACTTATTCAACATAAAAAAACAAAATCAAATTTATGCACTTACTTTTCTTAAAAGGGTATAAACTGAAATTTGCTATGCTGTGTTGTCGTATTTTTTTTCAATGTATATTTAAATTTCAAAAAATATCTATCCATTCAGGAACAAAACAAACTAAAACATTATATATTCTAGGTCTTTAGCTATTGTATTTATCCGGTATTTGATGACTTATATGTTAGCAAGTATAGAATTACTGTTTCAAGGTTGGAATACTTGAGTTAAATAGAAAGCTTAATAAGGTCTAATATTAGGTTTATATAATAGGCTAATAATGTCGTGTGGGTTAATGGAAATTTGCAAAGTATGCCGTAATTCAATGAATAATGTATCTATTACAATCAAACAATTTCTTCTTTTTTGACAAGAATTTTTGGATTAATTGCTATTATATCTAAACCTTGTTTATGTTTTAATCTTACAAATGTTACTATTGGTTTGACAGGGAAAAAATGGAAAATAAAAATTCAATATGTTTTGATTGTAATTTTCAAAGACACGTTCTCACACATTTATCGTGTCGAATCTATCTGTCGTCTACTATCCGTCACTTGCTGTGCTACACTCTACTACTCAAATTCTAACTCTAATAGTTAAAAAAATATGCCAATTTTTCTTGACTTGAAGTATTGTATCATCATCATCATCATAATCCAGCCTCTTTCAGTTTCATTAACGTAGACTCACAACCATATATAGTTTATTTTTAATTACTCACAGCTTGTATTTTTTTTTTTTGCAAGCCTCCCTCGCACATGGCTGGTGTTTTTGTTGACATTTCCCGGATCTTATTGTAAACGAAAAGATTGAAGGCAGATCAACCGCAAAAAAAATAAAAATAAGTACAAAAATGAAAGATTAAGTGGGCCCCAGATCCGAGGGGTTTGCGAGGTTTTCCCTTTTTGGCCAAGAATGTCACCCTCGGATCTCTATCTTTGATTATCCAAAATTTTCACCCTCGAGGCGCTCACATTTCCATAAATAAGGCGCCCCTTCCTTTATCAACCATTTTTCTCCTTGCTTTTTGTTTCAACTAGTTCAGTTCCTTTCGCTATGCAATACAAGAACTTGTTGGCTGTTGCCGCCCTTGTCGGCTCCTCCGTTGCTGCCACCAGCAATAGTAAGTATAACTCCCTTGAATTATAGACATTTCCATATTTTGGATAAGAACGTTTGAACTTTTGACAACTAAAATTTTTTTTTAACAAAGTGGGTAATCAAATATGGAATGATTTTCAATGTTTTCAATCATATAGTATTTAGATGATTGTTACTTTACCGTTTCAGGTGTA
Organism: Kurtzmaniella fragi; assembly: GCA_030581955.1. Taxonomy (NCBI): domain Eukaryota; kingdom Fungi; phylum Ascomycota; class Pichiomycetes; order Serinales; family Debaryomycetaceae; genus Kurtzmaniella; species Kurtzmaniella fragi. Next base: position 48,812 of record JAKTWE010000041.1, on the reverse strand, counting down.
TAAGAACCTAGATTGGGGTTCCGGTAAGACTGCGCCCGGCTTGTTTACTCACTGGTTACCATCCGTATGATCCGCTTACTGCATTTTATGATTCAAATAATATTGTCTTTTTGGGCGATTTTCCAGTATCTTAACAATCGCACTTTTATCTAAGACCATATTCTTTCAACCGGAAGTGGTTAAAAAAATCATTTTTATTTTTGGGGTCTATTTTTCATTGTAAATAATTGTTACAAAATTCCGTACTAACTAATTAGACTCTACATTAACTACTGCCACTCCAGCAGTCACTAAGGCTTGTACTTTTAAAGACTTCACTGCCACCGCCTCCTCTCAAGTTGCCCAAGTTGCTGCTTGTGCCACTGCAGTTGGTGATGTTACCATCTATGGTGATGCTTTCGGTTCTATTGAATTAAACGGTGTTGAACAATTTTACGGTAACTTAGCTGTTAAGAATGCTACTCAAGCTACCACTGTTAACGCTGCCACTTTGCAATTAGTTTCTGGTTCTTTGGTTTTCGATGCCAACACCATTTTATCTAACATTAACTTGGCTCAATTGACCACCGTTGGTACTTTAGAATATAACGCTTTACCAGCTTTGGAATCTACTGGTTTCACCACTGGTATTACTTCCGCTGAAAACATTACCATCTCCGATACTTCTTTAGTTAACTTGGACGGTATTAATGTTTACAAGTTGAACATTTTCAACGTTAACAACAACAAGGATATTGCTACTATTGACTCTGATATCCAAGAAGTCACTGACACTTTATCTATCTCTTCTAACTCTGAAGATGTCGATGTTACCTTAGACAAATTGACCACTGCTAACTCCATTTACTTGGAAAGTATTAACTCTTTATCTGTCGCCAACATTTCTACCATTAACGATTCTTTAACTTTCGACACTTGTTCTATTGACAAGATTGAATTCAAGAAATTGACTTCTATTGGTGGATCTTTAACCATTGACGGTAACGATGACTTAGAAGAAGTTGACTTCCCTAAGGTTACCTCTATTGGTGGTGCTCTTCTTATTAAGGACAACTCCAAGTTGGACAACTTCGATGGTTTCCCAAAGTTGAAGACTGTTGGTGGTTCCGTTACTCTTGATGGTTCTTTCAACAACGGTACTTTCGACTCTTTGAGCCGTGTTTCTGGTGCTTTCAACTTGACTTCCACCGGTGACTTATCTTGTTCCGAGTTCGATGACAACAACAAGTTCACTGTTGAAGGTAATGACTCTTGTTCTGGTGCTAAGGACTCCACTTTCTCTTCAGGTACCAAGACCTCTGGTTCCTCTGAAACTGGTTCTTCTTCTTCTACCGGATCATCTGATTCTTCCTCCTCTTCTTCTTCTTCTTCCAAGAAATCTGACGGTACCGTTTCCTCCGTTTCTAGATTGACTGCATTTGTTGCTGCTATGATGGGTGTTGGTTGTGTCTTGTACTAGGCTTAAAAGCAGACTTTAATTATTGCATGTCTGTAATTGTTTGAATGAATAATATGTATTATTGAGACTGTAGGCTTCTAAAAGTATCTAAACTCTCTTACATACTCTAAATCTACCTGTACTGGTACGCCTCCTATCCACAATATACCTCAGGTAGTTGCTAACGTTCTTCGGCACTGTTAACAATGTGGGGTTCTATTTACGAAGATCATTATTATTTCCTGCATGCCAACTCCCAATATTTTGAGGTAAATTCTTGGCTCTGCACACAAATTTAAACCTTTTACTTTCCTTATTTCCCTCTTCATCATGAAACTTTCAATCCTTCTAGTATGCTTAGCGGCCAGTGTAGTAGCTAAGAACACAGTCAATTTAGAGAAATTAAAGCAGAATATGCAAAGAGACCTTGAAGAGGCCAGATTAAACGCCCGCGCTCCCAAAAACGCCGTTGGACTTCATGCTTTAGAAGCAGCCTTTGATTCTTTGAACAAGGGGGAACACCTCAAGAGAGGAGTCGATGTGGACGAGTTTTTATCTCTTTTAAGCGGCTCAACCCCTCACAATCTTGATTCGGAATACGGAGTGATATCAAGGGATGTAAATGAGAAAAGAGACCCTAAAAACACCATCAGTCTTGACGCTCTCAGAGCTGCTTTGGATGCAGAAATGAATCCTTCTAAAAGAGATGCACGCCATGTTATTAACTTGGAAGAACTTGAAGCTTCTCTTAAATCACATGCCAAAAGGGATCAAACCGTGTTTGATGATCCGGTACAAGAAGGAGATCCTGAAGACTTGAATCTGTTGCACACCTCCATGTCTACTAATAAAGATATATCTGTTTTTGCCGGTTACGTTCGTGATGAAAGCAAAGTAATGTCTGCAATCGTTGAAGGGGAAATTTTTGTTGTTATTGCTCCAACCAATAAAGCTCTTTCTACCAAACTCAATGGGTTGAAACCTTGGGAATTCCCTGTAGCCATTACTGGTAGTGCACAAGATGATGCAAACGTTGCTTCCAACTTGAGCAATTTCGTTCTTCTGAACCTTATTTCTTTAAGCAAAGAAGAGTGGGCCCATGTTTTCAAATCAGGAAACAATGCTTCTACAAAGGTAAAGACTTATAATGGTAAAGTTGTAGAGTTGGCACACGCCGATGGAAAAGATCTTGTGAATGGGTTTGCTGTACAAGAGGTAATTGAATACGAAAACGGATTGATTCTTGTTATCGATGATTCTTTGGTTAAGCCTTAAAATACCACCGTACCATTCCTTCAACTCATCAACCCCGTATAACCAATATTCAATTTTATTACCTGCTACCTATTTTTTTTACATTTGTTTCTATTTAGTTGAACTCCTATTGTTCAAGATTTTTATTTGATACTTTTATTACAACTATTCGAAAATCAGTAGATTCATCTATACATAGTTTTACAATTCACTGACGCCAGTTTCCTCCTTCTTTTGTCCCCCTTGTATATATTCACTCTTCCATTTAATTTTCAAAGCTTTATTAGCCGGGTTTTCAACTGTAAATTCTTGAGTGATAACTCCTCCATTATATGGATACAAGGTGTCTCCGGATTGTGGTCTCAAACTCAATTTGCACAGCTTAGGAACAGCCATAAAAAATTTGAATTGGTTCAATGGTTGAGATCCTGGATTGGTGAAAGTGGCTTTTCCTACAAAGTTTGAGCTGTTTTGAATTTGCAACGATACCTTGAGAGAAGCAGAATCCAAGATAACAACGGTTTTGCTGGCAGCAGGAGATGCAGAAGAAGTTGCAGCAGGTGGTGTAGAGACTGAACTTGGAGTCAGTGAAGGAAAATCAAATCCAAATGGATCAAGAGAAGAAGTGGCAGCGTTAGAAGAGCCAGTGTTCAGTTGAAGTTGGGGGGAAGGAGAGCCTAAGCCAAATAAGTCTAAATTGGCAGAAGCAGCTGTACCACTGCTGGTGGATGGTACATTAGGTTGAGGTTGATATAAAGCTCCCAAAGCAATGGATCCTCCACCACCGAACATGTTATCATTTCTTTGTGAATTGTCAAAAGAAAGATTGGACAAGTCAGATAATAAATCATTGTACCCAGATTGTTCTTGTTGTGGTAAAGGTTCGTCGTCATCAAAATCAATAAGATTTATTTCTTTAGAAACTCCACCGGTCTTAATTTGAGCAGCCAGAGCCAGATCTCCTGACTTTAACAACTTGAACTTGGTCAAGATATTATTGACGTTATCATTGAGAAGTAATAAATCATTCACATCTTCACCATCAGATTCTTCAATGATTTTGGTGATTTTTGGTTGTGAAGCCTTGACGGCAGAATATAGTTCAACGGCAGCTTCATTGGTATCGTCCAATCTTCCTCCTGAGTTTTGAATCAGATCAAGCATTTCATCCAAGATTTCACACTTACGCTTCAATCTGGTGATATCGTCAACAATTTGTTTCTTACTCTCTTGAATCAGATCATCCTTGAAACCGGCCATAATTTTCATTAACTTGTTGGCTTCTTGTAAGTCCTGAGGCTTACCTCTACGGATAAGTTCTTGCAACTTGGCCAGATGTACAATTGCTTCTTCTTTTTGAAGTTCTTCAAGTGATTGAAGGTTGTCCAGTGGAGTTAAAACTGCTGCGTCTTCCACTTTAACGTCAGGGAAAACATAACCTTTTTGCAGAAGAAGTCTACGCATGTCTCTAATATAACCAAAATCATCCTTGTACTTGGAAGTTCTGCAAATGGTTTGATGCCATTCTTCTATTTGAGCCAAAATCAATCTTTGGACTCTCAGATAACGGGCAAGAGGTCTTTCAGGAAATCTTTTAACCAATTCATTAAGGAATTCTTTTCTAGAGATTTGAAGATGAAAAGGATAACCACAATTTTTGACCAAATTATCAAGTAGGGCAATGGCCAACTCCGAAGTTTGAGGATCTCTTTGAGAGATCAATTTCGCCACTGCTATGGCCGCTTCGCGAGGTGCCAGACCTTGCTTGGCGTTGACATAATCACAAATCTCCAAGTTAAGAGCAAGATTGGGCTCGCTAAGGTTAGGACGACAAGCACGGTCTAATGAGTTAGTATAAGACTATCATGAAACCATGAAAACCATGTTCTAGTGGCGAAAAAAGGGGATAATTGCATTGGTACACTTGAAGGAGCTCCACCGAAAATGCTGGCAATTTACAACTCACAAGCCACCGCATAGATATCAATTGTGTTCAATTCAATTTTCTAAGCACTTTAGAATACATACAGATCCTTCGCAAAAGCTTAGGGTTGATCTTTGACAAAGAATACGAGCTGGAACTCATGATGGGTTGTCGTTAGGTGGAAACAAAAACGATGAAAGACAGAAAAAGAAAGTAAAGGGTGCCCCTAAATGAAGGATCACACAAAAAAAAAAAACCTCAGTTAGAGCCAAATGGATAATTAATTAAAATTGGCAAAACTTATGAACAGAAAGCTTAGAGGGTAACAAGGGAGAGATTTCGCACTAAAATGGAGCAAGAAGAAGATCCATTGGGACTTCGCAATCTCGGGATTAGGTATGACTATCTTATGTACAAGATAGAAGATCGTATGAGTCAATTGGCAGAGGATACATTTACTGCTGTTCAAGCTCGCGAGACAGCTGTGGACAAATATTTGGGGGAGCAATTGCAGATAGAGAGGGAAATGGCAAAATCTGATGAGATAATAGGCCAGTGTGCAGATTTAGAGTTGGAATTCATGAAATTAGATCAATTGGAAGCTTTTGTTGCTGGGTTCAAGGAGAGATTAAACAAGTTGGATCAAGAATTGGGTTCCATCTCCTAAGCGGGATGGGGAGAAAAACGAGAAATGAAAACAGGTGGAAGAATGATGAATGTAATAAAATATTTGAACTCACTTTTATGAGATTGTGCGAGGGCTTGACTGGTGAGTGGGATACAGAACTTTAACCATATATAAGATGAATTGGGATACAAGAATTGTAATATAAGAATTGTGACATAGGAATTGTAATATAAGAATTGAAAGAAGAATTGTAATATAAGAATTGAAAGAAGAATTGAAAGAAGAATTGCAATAGAATTGGGATACAAGAATTGTAATAGAAGAATTGTAATAGAATTGGGATAGAAGAATTGTAATAAAAGAATTGTAATAGACGAATTTTAATATTAAAATAAGAAGAATTGCAATGAGATATAAAACTAAATACTAACGTATTGAAATAGAGATCTGGAGGTACATCTCAGAGACCAAGACTGTTGCACTTTCTACTCTTCTACTAATCGGTATATCCATTTTAGCCGCAATACAGCCTATTTCATGTATTAATGGTATCTAATACTTAGCTGTTCCCTTCTTGACATTAGGCACCTTCACCGGCACCGGAGCAGCAGCCTTCTCATATTTTTCAACCAAATGTTGCTCCAACAATATAAAGTTTCGAGAATTACATCGATAAAGAATATTACAGAAATCACCTACAATTGGAATCAACCCCATCCCAAAATCAAACACAACATTGCTCATCATTTTCAGTTTCAACCCAGAAGGTAAACCGCCTTCGATACTTTCAGCTTTTTTAACAAGTTGAAGTGCAAAAAATAAACAAATGAGATCACCAATCCACGGAATTAAACCAATGATACCCGCCCATCCTAATCTTAATCCACATAAACTCAATTGAAGATCTAAACGATAAGCCTTCCGTTTAACTGACTCCAAGATCTTCAATTCTCTTGCAGGAATAAAATGAGGCAATCTTCTCTTTCTTTTAGCACCTTTTCTTTGGTAAAAATGACGTTCATTTTCTGGAATATCCTCAAAATATGGGTCATCATTAGGTCCCACTTGGAACATATGATCCAAGTTTGTCTAGATGTTAGTATGACATATCGGATGAATGATTTGACTGTTAACGTACCTTATGGAGGAAATATTTGTAAAGTATAGATGACATGATACGCTTGAATTGGAAAGTAAAACTAATAAAATCAAATGTGCCAAATTGTTTATATACAAAAAAGTAATCAGCAGCCAGCCGTTTTGATGATCAATGCAAGAGAATAGGATAGACGAAATTCTCGAGCAACAGAGATGAAGAAGAAAAAAAAAAAAAACAGCAAAGCTAGAGATACATACAGACAAGCATGATAAGCATTTTTAGGGCCATGGAGAAGTTGAGAAGTGTCTTATTAGTGGGAAACGATACATGTAACCATATAATTTGATAAGTTTTGATACATCTATACATCTAAACCCAATACATCTAAACCCAAAAACTATGTATTGCCATCAACACTTTGTTGCGATTGGGGGAGGGGGGGTTGTTTAGCTCCTTCTAAGCCTCCCCCGGCAATTGACAGTGCGAAAGAAATAGTGAAATTGGTTCCATGCGTTTTTGAAACATTTAGTGAAGCGGTTCCTTGATTAAAGTTTAAGCTGGCGTAAACAAAGTAACAAACTAACCAAAAACATATCTGCAAAAAATGGGGTCAGTGTTTGATTGACTCGGCTCAATTTTAGTCGATCAATGTCAATTGTGGATTAAATACATTATATTTCGGTCAAATCACCTCTTTTAAATCTATTACACATTTACTCTGTTCATTGTTTCCTACAATCTTCATTAATCTTGTGTATATACATTAATTCACGTTATCATCATGCTAATTTCTTTTGGGCCTTTAATTTCTCAAAGTATGCTTTTCTTAAATTTCTTAAATCTGGAGGTTGTTCAATTCCTAATTCTTCACGTAACTCATCAACATCTTTCTCCAAAACGTTTTCCCAATATACATTGATCAAAGGTTTCAGATAAAGACCCAGTCTTATGGCCCAAGGATAATAAATATTATATAATCTCTCCTTTTGACTTTTTTTTAATCTCAAAGGTGCAAATAATGCCCCTAAACCTGACATCGGAATCCCGATATTCATAAATTCAAGAATTTTTACGGCAATTTCTCCTTCAATGATAATAGGTAAACCAGTGATACTATGATAAAAATCATGACATTCTCGATATCTTTGGAAAATATATGCTAATTCTTCGTCATCAATATATCTTACTGCGACTCTAGTATCTGGACTAACTCCTTCACGATCTAACCATTTTATATAAGTTCTCCCCACAGTATTTTCTGGCAATTGTCTTAAATACTCCAAATCCAACAGAGTCAGGGTGATTCTAGGTCTCTCTTTCAAAATTTGTCTACCCACTGTATCACTCAACATCTGAGTTTGTAATCTTTTCAACACTGGTTTAATGGCTGAAGATTCTCCAAGTGCTACAATAAATTCATTTCTTTCTGGGTGGTAAAAAGATCCCGCTGACAGTCCTAAAAACATCATTAATTTTTCTACATTGTGAAGAGGCACATGTCCAGGGTAATTAGGCGCTTTCCGAGCAAAAAATGGTTGCTTTTCATGCTCAACATTCAACTGTTGATTTCCATCTTCATAATGAAGTTGTCCACTAGCCATTTTGTCTGCTAATCGATTGTTCTCGTTGAACAAGAATGAATATGCGGTTATCAAACCACTGGTGAGAAAGAAGCTTCTACGTTGGTTTAAATGGGGCTTCAAGGAGCCCGAGCGCAATATCAGATACATGCCCATAATCCAAGATCGCTCTCTGTTGATCCAGTCTTAATCTTCGACTTTTATCGACCAAATAACTGGAATGAAAATTCGATTAATTTGAGTTGAAAGTGGGCTGGTTCTGCGAAAACAAAAATTAAATAAAATAAAATTAAAAAGGTTACAGTTTCGCTTACACAGTAGAAAAATAGCCATTGCTAAATATATTAGGGTTCATTACCTCATGAATAGTGTATTATGTATCTCAATGCATCGAATTGTATAGACCCTCTCAATAAAAATGTTAATGCAATTAATATAACAAAACCAGTTGCCATGTGCATCATAACATTCTTATGGTGTGGTTTTTTGGCCAACAAAATGTTGGAATTTTCTGTTTCTTGAGTTTGACTATTTAAAGTCTTAATCGATTTATTATCTATTTCATTGAGTTTAGACACTTGTGAATTGAGCTCTGGTTCAATATCGGTGTTAATGTCCTTTGAATCTTTACATGTTTTCTGTAATGGAGGCAGAACTTCAATTATTGGAGCATTCATTAATCCTTCTACAGCACCATTTGTATCTTTAATGGAATCTGCAGGTGTAAGATTTAAGTTTTGCTCTGATATATCTGCTTCTCGGGCTTCCATCGCATAAGATAATTCTTCATCATTTATACTTTGCGTTGGAGATGGGTGAGATGCAACATACTGGTCAATGGGTTCATTATTGATTTCATCAAACTCTCGTTCATCATCTGATACTGGAGGTGTTACTGCAGGTTTGTCATCTCGTCTTTCGTGATCTCCTTCATGATCTTGGTCTTCTACGCTTATTCTTCGGTTCAAGGACAACACTTCTGTTCGTAATTTTTCCACCTCTGCCTCCAACAGTTTGACTTGATCCTCACTTCTACTTTTATATTTATTGAAATCTTCCTTGATCTCATGAGTGATCAGCTTTTCCTGTGATACTTTTTCTTTCAAAATACTTAATTTCCCTTCGTATTGCTTATCAAGAAATTTTTGATTCATTTCATTCAATCTCAGTTGATAATTGGATGCAAATTGTTCCAACAGCTTCAACGTTGCGTTTTGTTGACGAACCTTTGTCAAACTGACCAGTAAAATGCTGATGGCATTCTCCAACAGTGCCGAGTTTGTTACCTGGGCATTATTAAATATCCCACATCCACTTTTGGAACTTAATCCAAGTAAGGAACCATCTAATTCCGGGTTGATGTCACCGAAAAGAGCACTATCGAAAGAATTTGGTTGATAATCTGGGGTTAAATTGCTCTTTTCAGAAGACGCAAAAATGCTTTGAATGAAATTGAAATGTTTGTATTCTGGACTATCAACATTGGCGGAACTTCCGTTAGTTGCACCATTTAAATTTTCATTAGTAATTCCTTTTGAAAAAGCCGATTTCAGCTTCAAAAAATTGGGCATAATATTTATGTTTTCTACTTTAGCCAGGATCTTCTTATGAGAGGTATCAACTTCTATATTGAACCCCAAGTAAATAACATCTCCTATATTCAATTCCACAGGCTCCACACCTATTTTCTGTTCGTTGACAAAAGTTCCGTTAGACGAGCCCAAATCTTTTACCATAAGTTTGCCGTTTTGGGTGTCAATAAACAACGACGCATGGTTTCTGGATAACACTCGCAGATCAAAGTATCCATTGTTGACTTCTGGTTTGATTTTGGACCCAGCAGGCCGTCCCAATTTCAATGTTTCAGGGAAATAAGGCACCAACAAATTCTTGGTAACAAACGTCTCATTCAAGGGTACCAAAGTGACCAAGTATTGCATTTGAGTGCGCTTTTCGGGATACTCGGTGGCCGACGACACCACTTGAGACCGTGAGTTCAGTCGCCTACGACCTCCGGCTGAATTGCCGGCCTGGTTCGTCGTCGTGTTAGGTACATTCAATGAAGTATTCAGGGAAAGCACAGAATGAGTGCTTCCATTCAGCACGAGAGGTGGTCTAAAACCACCATTTGCGGCTACCCTCGGGGCCTGGCTGGACCCAGCTTCAGAGGCTGTCTGACTATGCTGGTTCAAACTCTTCTTGGTGCTCTCCATACTCAATTGAAAGGGAATATCCATGAAGAGAGTTAGTTGTCTTTTGTGTAGGAGATCAAAATGTTGTAAATGTGTAGACTGAAATAGAGAGAGAGAGAGAAAAAAAAAAAAAAAAAGAACAAAGTGAAATACACGAAAAAAATAATAATAAACAAGCCCAAACTCTACTGACAGGCACCATTAATGGACCCAAACAGAGCCAATTGTGACATATTTTAAGCGCGATTGATATATCAGAACCGGTATCACCAGATATTTAACCCAGAGTCTTTGAGGATCCACTTTTACGTCTAATAATCGACATTATCACCAGTGCTGCTTGTGTTTCTTTGTTGTTTGTTATTGTTTGAAACTACTCTAGAACATGGCTCCCTACAACAGCTTATCCAGCTGTGTATCTTCCCTTTCTGCATCGGTGTCTCTTCTTGAAGAGTCCTGTAAGACACTCGATGACGCGGTGTCGGACATATCCAGACTCAAGAAGGTGCTTTCTATAACTAAAGTGTTTGGCTTGGTACCCGAGTGTGATCTTGAAAATGCCAAACAGTACGTTAGAAACGAAGTAGAACCTCAGATCGGAAAGTGCTTTTCCCAAGTTCGTAATGAATTAAGTAAGTTAGAAAGGAAAAGAATGAATTTGATCAGTAAAGCGGATTTACAAAGAGTAAGATTGGAGACTTTCACCAATCCTAGAGATCTGATGATCACCAAGAATACTGATGACCTGAAAACAGCTCGTTTGAAGTTTTTACAGAACAAGAAGGAACGATTGAAGTACAGTTTACTGAGAAGAAACTTACAACAGAGATTAAGTATGATTCCTAATAATTGAAATGAATCTGATAATATTTACACTCTAATCAACTTGATTGAATTAAGTTTGAAATTCCTCATCGTTTAAATGTTCTACAGTAGTGATATTTAAACGTTTGGCAACTTCTTTGGAAAACTCATATGCAACATCTTTGACCAGAACATCTAAATCAGGGGTTTCTGCGTTTAAACTCGTGGCTTTACTCCCTGGAAGTCCACACATGGTATAAGTGTTTAAAAATTTCAAATCCGGATTTACGTTCAATCCAATTCCATATGAAGTGATGGCTCTTTGGATATTTGTCCCCACCGAAGCAATTTTATTGTTATTAGAATCCATCCATACTCCCGGGTTTTCATTAATATGACTTTCTAAACCATAAGTCTTATGCAAAAGATTTTGAATGGCTTTTAATAACACTGATTCCACGTAACATTTCACAGTCAAATTCAGAAATTTCTTCAAATCCATGATTAAATACGCAGTGAGTTGTCCTTTACCATGCCATGTAGTCTGTCCACCTCTAGTTAATTGATAATATTTACATCCCAACTGTTCATACTGGGCGATTTTTTGCGGTAACTGCGGATCGTTGGCTTCTTGTTTGCCTCCAGTGTAAACATTTTCAAATTCGAACGTCAACAAGGTAGGGAAAGGCTTCATTTTGAGTACCTTTTCAATAATATCTGATTCATAGTCCAGCAAGGAATATCCTTGTGTCTCTATGGCCTTTTGTTGCTTTCTGATTTTGGCTTCCATTTTTTTGAAATCGAGGTTGGCATCTACAAATTGTTGTTGAATGGTTTGTCCTTTTTCAAAAGATGTGATGCCGGGGAAATGAATATGACGGAGAGTTTTATAGTTCTCTATTAAGGGGGAAAACTTTGTAGTACAAGAACTATTATATCGTATGAATCGAAGCATTTTAGAATTATGTGTAGTTTAAAGCGTGAAAAATACTGTAAATATTTACCAAAACTCAAACAATAAAATTGACAACGATAGTGTGCAAGTCTTGGATTATTGAAAAAAAGAAAACTCAAAACATCCAAACTCACTGAATTATGGACAAAAGAAGATCAAAAGAATACGTATTGCGGCGCGACGTGGTGAAAGCGAAAAGACGCAGGAGCGATGCTCAGGCAGTTTCCGAGGAAATTCAATTATTAAGTAAGATTTACCGCATCCCCAAGAAAGAGGTACTTAAAGGGTTACCAGAGATTGTTCCTGGATACCCTAAATTGAGTCATGAATTACACATATTGGCTTCCAATATAGTATGCAAATTTATAGATTCATGGTATGGGAAATTAAATCTGGATGATCACGAGTTTGAAAGAGAAGTATTTGAGACCATATTACAATTATTGAAAGTCTTAGTGACAAGATTGAAACATGTGAGTAAGGAAGAGTTAATGAATCTGGTGATTTCGATTTTGACTCAACTGTTGCAAGAAACTTCAAAGTTACAACATTCACAGGTGGGGAAAAACATAGCTTCAGATAAAGATGCGATTGAAAAGTATTTAGAAAGTCAGCATGAGATTTTTCGACCCAAAGACGAAGATTTGGACTTGGAGTTCGATCCCAATACAACTATGGGAAGTGTAGGTGGAGCATTTAATACCAGTATGGCTCAGCTTGAATCAACGAGACTGCCTGAACAGACATATCTTAGAATCTTGACCAAAAATCTATTAATCACGGTGTTTCCCGTTGGTAGAGATATAAAATCTCCAATATCGTCGCCTATAGTGTATGGGTTATTGATATCAATCGTAGCAGATTTAGTATTGAAGAGTTGTTTGGATAAACTATCAGACCCAGAGTTTTTGTACGAATCTATGGGAAAATTAGTTGATAAATTGCATAATAAGAGAGAAATTAACAAGGAACTGCAGCATAATAAGCATACTAAACCTGTAAATACGACATATACTACAGTTGCTAATTCTGTCGCCAATAAGTGCATGAATGTTGCAAATTATACCTGGACTGTGTTCTCAGCTTTTATGGGCGACAAGGAGTCATTAGGCTATACACACGTGTTAAACACCCCAGCATTTTCTTTAATAGACCAATTGACAGGACTTTCCTACCGGAAACCTTTACTTACAGGCTTCTTACAACAAATTAAGAGCATAGCTTCTACGAGTGGATTTGTTGATAAATTCATCAGGAAGCAAATATCGCATAAAATAGATGAATCTCAGATTTTGCAGGATCAAAGTCTTTCAGAAATTATAGTTACCATAAGAATAGTATTATTTGGGGATAAGGAAGAGGATTCCAAGTCCATTAGCCAATCCATGGGTCGAAATAGCGAGGAATTGGGTGCAAAAATCATGGGTTTATTAGATCCCAGAGTCACCAATTTTATGAAATACCGCCATGAGACCGAAGCTCAGATGGAAACCGCCATAACGGAGCAATTAGAACTTTTCTCGGATGCTCGAATAAACCGTCTAATAGTCATGGAGTTAGTGGATGAAATTGTTTTATCGCTTTTCCCAGAAATGGGTGTTAGGTAGCTAGAATGTATAATAAAAATGCAACAAGTAACAAGTATAATAGTAGAGAGACTATATAGTGACAGATAATAGAAAGCAGAATACAGCGTGTAGCAGCTAGTTAACACATTGTAGACAGTACACACGACAATGACAATACAAGTCCTACATGGACCATCTGATATCTACAAGTAAAATCTTCATAAACAACAGACCAAGCGATTTCCCACTACTAAACGAGGGATTCGCCGAGAATTCCAACCTGAAAGTGTTACAAAATTAAATACCAAAAAAGAAAAGAAAAAAAAAAAAAAAAAGAACCTAAACCTACAACAATTGAACCATAAAATTCTGAAATTCCTGCTTCCACGGTGCCAGAACCCATGTACCATGATGTCCGAAACCGCAATACTCGAAGAACTAAGATGTGAAACCAAATACAATTACTACGATGTCATAAAACAAATACAGGGAGGCTCCCAGTCCACAGCAACGGCCACGCCGCTTGCTAAAACGGTAGAATTGTTTGCATTTGGGAATTATGGCCATTTTAAGAAATATCAACATCAATACATCGAACTAGATGATGTTTTGTTGCTCAAACTCATAAAACTAACCATACTATCCATGGTGCAGGACAACGAGGGTAAAGCCATTCTGTTGACCGATATGGAATCTCAATATAATTTGTCAGGTGCTGTCAACCACTACAATGCCATGGGGGAAACGCCGGTGTGTCATCTTTTAGAGAGTATTTTCTTTAGTATGATAGACGATGAGTTGATTCTGGTTAGGATAAATGATGCCAAAGAAAGTGTTTCGATACATAAGGCCTATGTTTTAAGAGACTGTTATAACCCTCAAGACATTGAACTAGTAGTATTAAAGGAAGAAGATATCCCCAGAAATTCGGGCACATCTTATGCCAAATTAGATAAGTGGTTACAACAAGTAAAAGGGGCCAAAAAAACAACCCACGAAAGTTAATGAAACGTAAAAGCATAGAAGGACATACAAAATAAAGTAATGATAAATATTGGATCAATTTGATGTAGATAAACCAAAGTAAAATGTGTCTGATTTCAACTGTGAATTGTGAATTGTGAATTGTCTCACTAAATCAGTGTAGATGCGAAAACTGGGGAAGCATCTGCATAGAAATTGCGACTACAAAGCACCGACGACAATGTTGGAATTGGTGAGAGTGGATACCACGAAGAGAAGAGGATATAGAAGTAGGAAAGGAGAAAATTAAGTTAATTCAATGTGTTCGTATTCTGTTTGAGACCCATATACTAAAATTCATCAGTTCTAGCACTGCTCAGTTGGTTCGGTAGTTCGGTGTGTATTCGGCGCCCCAGTATTCAAACTCGCACTAAATAGCCCAAAAATTACCCACAAGAAACTGATGCTGAGAAAATAGCTGATTGCTTACACCACATAAAGAGGGGAGAGTTGTTTTTAGTTGAAATTTAGACGGCTTATTGGGGCTTGTGGTATTTTAGAGAATTTGTCAAACTTGGTCTGTATCCGGATGCTGTAGAGTGATTTTTCTGATGTTGTCAGTATGTCATTATGTCAGTGTGAGCAACAAAACGTAGCGGTGCCCTGTATGTTCTCTACCCCTCTGGCTGCAGTGTGGAACATAGCGACCTACTTGGTCAACATGCCTCTAAGCTTCCTACACTCTAGCCCTACGCTCTAGCCATACACTCTAGCCATACACTCTAGCCCTACACTCTAGCCCTACACTCTACACTCCTAATAAGTATATGTTTATTCGCTATGCATTTAAGCTTCCCAAAGTTTGGAAAGAATGGTAGAAAGACCCTTTTCTTCTTTGGTTTCAATTTTGTATAAACCGTATCCCGCGATCCCGGTACCAAATAATAATAACCCTTTGGCAGCAGTGGTCCATCCACCGTAATATCTCTTTTGAACGTAATCAGTGATACAAGCTTCCCAACCGGCATGACAGTGGTATAACAAGAGGGCACCCAAAGAGGCGTCTATGACAGAGGTGGATCCGGTAAGAAATGGAGCAACTGTCAATGGAACAAGACCAACGGCCACGATTCTTTCACTGGTCCAATGGTATGACCCATGAAGCTTGGATGGTGGGGGAGGAATATAAGCATCATTCACGGTTCCAACAATGTTTCCTGGAGGTTGAGGGATCTTGGCAAATAAACTACGAGCCATCATGGGTCTGATGGCTGACTTGGCTAAACCAACACGGCTAAGAGACATCATTTTGCGTGCTGTTTGTCGTTGTTTAATTTTTATTTTGTAAAATATGGAGCGCTATGTGTAGTTTTGAGGATCTTACACTTGAGTGGAAGCTCATTGGCTGAATATTGCGGGAGGAGACTCTGTGTGCAGGTATTCCGGGGCAAGTCTCCGACTGCTCCACACGCGGTACTGTGCAGTCTCCCACCGCACTGTGACTAGTTCTTACACTACGAGCAACGTTTGATCGATCTAATCATACACTTTAAGTAGTTCCTACACTATTAAGCAATGCTTGATCTAAACATCTAGTATTGGTCAACAAAATGTCTCATTTCTGCTTGATTATCTAATCTTTTTCTATTTACATGTCATCGTCAAGCAGATCAAACTCTTCCAAAGTAGGTACAAACCTGGTTGGTCCGTATCTCTCTTTAAGACTCTTTTCTATAATTCCCAACGGTCCCTTGCTGTAGATAATTCTGCTGAAATTGGACAAAGAAGAGTTATAAAACAGTTGGGGATCTGTTTCATAAATCTCGATTCCCTGCTTCATTCTCTCACATCGCTCCTTATTCACCTGATCGTTCATATTACTGTACATTGCTCCCAAATTGTCCAAAGTGTCCAAAATTATTGGTGCTGCCAAGTGCGTATTGTTGTGATCGTAATAAATAGAATCTATCACATCTTCTCCCCATCCAATGGCATTTTTTTTAAACCCTTTGGCCCAGATGATCTCACTGATATGAGCCTTTAACTCGGCTATTTTGATCTTAAGATTCAAAGCATCTACGTTGAGTAACGGGAATTGACGTTTGGTCAACTCGGAAGTCTCCAATCCATGTTGAATAGAAGTCAATACTTTCAAATTGGAAAGATAAATATTCAAAGAGTCGGCCAAGAGCTCGTTCCTGTCTTGACTTTTCTTTCTAGTGGATGAGTCTTTGGCATAAATAAACGCAATTTCATTCAATACCGCCAAAAATTCGTTTGTAAGCTTGGAATCTGCCAGAATCATAAACCGAGAATCCAATTTCAAACTTGGAAATGCCTGCGTTAACATATCGAGCGATCTTACAAGATAAGCAATTTTAACATGTGGATCGTCATAAAGTTTGGACAAAAATCGGCCATTTTCTGCCAAAGCTTCAGCTTTCCCTAATTTGTAAAAAAGTTCGTCATCATTGACAATCTTCCCAAGTATTTTCTTACTGGATTCAACTTTCCCACGAGAAAGCAATGCCTTGGCGTATCTCAGAATCATGTCGGTATAAAAATTGGCAAAATCATTGGATTTTTCATGCAAAAGAACCAGCAGCTTGATCATAGGAAAATCAAAATAGTCAACCTCTTCATTAATGCCATCTTGATTAATTGGAATCAAGTTTTCTTCAGGTTCATAAGACGCCAAATTAAGAAGCAATCTACGGTAATGTTTGACTGCAAATTGAGGACTACGAATCACATCATCCTTGTTGATTGCCTCTACGGCTAGTCGTTGATCAGAGAATTTAAGCTCAAACGGAATTTTCTCTCTTTCATTGGCGTCTGAGTAAAGCCAGTATAACAGTCCACAGCACACCACAAGACCTCCAAAATAAGCAGCACCTACAAAATTTAGAATGTCCCCCCAGTAATTAGCTGCTTTAAGGTGCGCTGTAGGTATTCTGAATGCTCTGGTTGATCCCAGTGGCCCCATAGGTCTTACGGATATGGGCATGGTCGCCATCAAACGGCTCCACCGTGGAATCTGGCGGAACATCAATGTTTTGTTTGGAGATCGGAGGTGGAAAGAATTGAAAAGGATCAAAATAAAGTCGTTGTTTGGCGACAAAGTCGCACTAGATAATTTGGCTGTTCAGCAATTAGTGTACGATGTAAACGACGCAAATTAGCTGGATGAGTTTAAAAATGAGCTAACATGTTGAATTGTACTTGTTTTCATTTAATTATACTTGAAAATATTGTAATCAGTATTAAAAGATTTGTTTTCTTTTTAAAATAACTAAACATTTACTCTGCTATGCCACTTTTGGTGCTGCTTCTCTCCCTGACTCTCATCATTTAATTCCTATTTTAGCGATCATTTTCTCACTAAATTTAGTGACATCATAAACGCTTTGCGTGCTAATTCCATACTTCTTTTGTGACTTCATAACATTACATTTCCTGTTCTCCACGCCTTCATTATTGGCTGGAATCTTGTTCAAAGCACACAGTTAGTCTTGCCTTGGTATGGGGAAGCAAGACGCTTGCTCTCTGGCCAGTGAATCCACCTCTGTGATCCACCGCTTTGTTTACAACTGGATCATTACTAATCCACAATTACATCTTCTGAATGAACACAATTACCAGGCTCAAGAACATGAGGGAATGCCCACTCTTTACTTTTTTGGCGGCCGCTTAAGGTCTAACAGAGACAGGCCCATAGTCATAATGTCCGGCTTTCTTATCTGCTTGCCTGCGATCTTATATTGGGTATATTCAGCTAGTTGGTGCTGGAATAATATATCACCGGCTGTGGTTTTCGTTTTTAGCTATCTTTGGTTGTTAACTTTGGCATTTTTCATCAAGGCTGCAACCTCCGATCCAGGTGTATTACCTCGAAACATTCATTTACCCGTAAGGATCGATAGCGACTCTAGAACGCTTGAAGAGAAGGCTCCCGATGAGTATTTCAATATGGTTTCGTTGCCGTATTTTGATGCAAAACGAGCGAAAATGTCAGAAAAGGACGATACAAAAGATAGCTTGAAATCAGGTATTCCCAAGCAAGTTGAAGACCATGCCACTGCATCCCAACCCATCAGCATGGATGTCATTATATCGAGCCATGGATCCGAAGACAGACAAACGCATACCAGTGATGATATCATTGTTTCTGGGTCAGAGAAGCCTTCAAAGGACGCTGTCACCTCAGAAAACAGGCATACGGATATAAGCGAACTTTCTGTTGGTCAATACAACGCT
Source organism: Kurtzmaniella fragi (assembly GCA_030581955.1). Lineage (NCBI taxonomy): Eukaryota > Fungi > Ascomycota > Pichiomycetes > Serinales > Debaryomycetaceae > Kurtzmaniella > Kurtzmaniella fragi. The sequence goes on along the minus strand of JAKTWE010000041.1, from coordinate 30,150 downwards.
TCAAGGGCCATGAGTTTAACAGAGCCGCTGATCAAATCAAATTCCACTGCTCCAAGTCCCGCCAAATCGGTAGACACCCCCAAAAACGCAGATGTACAGGAGCCATCAGCCATCTCCAAACAAGGAGTTCTCATCAAATACTGCAGTACTTGCCATGTTTGGAGATCTGCCAGAGATAGCCATTGCAACGTATGTAACGCCTGCATTTTGAATCATGACCATCATTGTATCTACCTCAATAACTGCGTGGGCATGCGCAACTACCAGTATTTCTTGTGGTTCTTGGCCAGCGCTACTCTCACATGTACCATGCTTCTGGTGGTATCATTTGTCCAGGTTTTCCATTATCGGTACGAGCCGGTCAAAGACATCACTAGCTTCGAAAAATCGATATCCAAATATCCAGCGCCGTTCTTTTTAGCCATCTATTCTTTAGCATGCGTGGTTTATCCATTGCTTCTCCTAGGATTGCATCTTTACCTCACTTCACATAACATGACCTCCAGAGAATACATCAATAATGTATACGGGAAGAAGCGGAAAAACAAGGACTGGGTCAATGTGTATGACACCAAGAATATATTTAAGAACTTATACATTAACTGGTTGGGAAAGGCAAGAGGCTGGAGTTTAGTACGGATGTGGGATCGTTATGAGGAAGGGGATTTACGCATGGGGAAGGTGCAACCATTGCAAGCATTTAATAAGTAGAATTAGATTAGTCAAGTAACAAAGACATTCATTCTAGGTAGTAACCCTTTAAAATAAGCGGTTTTTGATTTCCATTGTATTTAAGGGGCTATATCTATAATTTCTTACTTCTTACACATTCATACTTCTCTTCAATAGATCATTTGCATCCATTTAATTGCATATTATTCACCGTAAACTGTGCATATTATTCTCAATGCATCTTTTCATACAAATACCCATTTCGCACTGTAGCCTCAGATCGAACTGATTTTTTATTTACCACAAACGCGTACCGCCATTTGCACCCGCCATATTGTTGCCATCCCTTTGGTTCCTGTGACAACTCGGCATTCATAATGGAGGAAGAGTCTCTAAGGACCCATCTAGCAAGTTGGCCGCTTACAAGTCTAGTTCCAACGCAAGATATCGCTCCTTTTATATCATCTGTAGATCTTGACATTCCAGATGAAAACCCGTTAAACTATCTATATGAAGGGGCACAATACACCGAACTAAGAGCTGCTATGGAAGATAATCCCAGAGAATTCGAAACTGTTATTGATCAGGTGGCCACGGAATTCAGTTCATATCAAGATGTCGAACTTGACGACATCAAATTCAAAACCAAAATACTACAAGATGAAGGCTCTTTGGATGTCGATTTGACGCCTTTGGAAAGAAGGATATTTCAAAATGCAGATAACATACTAATCTTAAATAAGAGCTACACCCAAGAGCCCGAAACCTTGTTGGATACAAGCTCAATGGCTGATACGCTCAATGTACACAAAATCAGAAAATTGGCAATGGTTGATGAAAGTGAAAATGAACCTGAAGATGATCAGTTAGAACTTAAAAGAAAACGTACAGCTCACTTATCACACACTTTCTCATCCAAGAAAACCTATTTGAATGTCGAGGCATCAAAGATCGAATCCAGTGATCTATTCAAAATGTATATCGATCAGACTGAACTAGAAACTGACCCTACGATTTGGTCTGAGACTCCTAAAGGTGGTCATATTTTATCTACATTATGGCTCGTAAATCTTCTGGATCTTCTTCAAAGGAATATCAATAACTCCATATTTGAAAAATTCGAATTCGAATACCTTCAGCGATTCAATAGTCTATGTTTTGCCAATGTTTCCGAGGCGTTAGAGGAAAATTGGTCTAGTTTACAAGCGCACGATTCGACATTGACCAATACAACTTCCCTTTTAGATCTTGCCTTTAACTCAATGCTAGCATGCAAAGCTATTTTGAAAGTACTTGGCCATAGGAAAGAACGTCAATTGTTTGTGAATGAACACATTAAAGCTATAGTTGACTTTATATACATTTTGATTGAAGAGGTTATAATTCCAATAGGAACAAAAGATAATCCCAAAAGCTCTTCAAATAAGAACCTTTTATCTGCCTTGGTTTCAGAGGTTTGCTCCACTTTGCAACTAATGGTAAACTTCATTGAAAACAACATAGTTGACGATCAATTGTTGACAAGATTGGAATACTTGGCTATATATACAATCTACGCTAATTTTGATTTAAAGGAAAGAACTTCAATTTTTAGTGCTTCATCAATAGATGATTTAAAATTTTCTGCAAGCTCCATATTGTGCTTAATATTCAAAAAGCATTCAGAGCAAAGAAATTTCATATTAGAAGAAATTTTGTCCCGATTTTCCGATTTAAATAACCACAAGCAATTGAAATTATATAGAGGTGTTTCTGTGATGTCTGTTTCCGGTTTAATTTTAAATCTTATTCAAACTTTTGATATTTCTACTTGTTCTACAGCTGCTGCTCAATGCTTGGAATTGGAAGCTGGTTTGGATACTTCTTCAACATCAAAGCAGACTCAACTCAATATCGATATTAGAAAGACATACTTAAATGCCAAAGCAATTACGGAAGAAATTGCTAACATTCTTTATGCTGATTTGCTGAAAAATTCTGACCAAGCACATAAAAGTTCCATTGAGTCATTGCTTGGAGATTTACTAGCTGTTTTGCCGTTTCCGGAGTGGTCTTCATCTGAGCTACTTTTATCTTCTATCTTCCACAAGTTTCTCAAAGAAGCCAAAAATCCAACTGACAATTTAATGGAGTCTTACATGCTAGAGTTCTGTGGTTTTATTGGGATTAGACTATATAGTATGAAGCAAAAACGCAATGCTACATATGACGAAGACTCCTTTCACAGCATTTACAAAACTGCTATTCAAGTGTTGGAATATTCTTATATCCAAGCTCAAAAAAATTCGTTTTTTGAGCCATCTTTTAGGTTTTTATTATTGAAGTACGTGAATCAACTAATCACTTCTGCTGCTTTTAGCGATATTTCAGAAGTTCCTGAAAATTTCAAAGCAATATATTTTGGCTTACTTGAAATTTTGTCTAATGGTTCCATGCCGTTGAGTTTGATTGTTGATTCTACAACTGACTCAATTTCTAAAGTTAATTATTTAGAGGTTTTAGTTAGACAACTGTTATTTCACCGTTTGGATAATTTTATGGAATTTGTTATACAATGTCTTTCAAGCTCTAAGGTCAAGATAAAAAGTCGTTCTATCAAAATCTTATCATCGCTTATTGAAGTTGATTCTAATTTGCTAACATCCACCAAAATTAAAGATTCTATCACGAGCATGATATCTGACGACTCGCCCCTAGTCAGAGATTCGGTTATAGATCTTGTTAGCAACTACATGAGCATAAATCACAACGTGGTCGAACATTTCTATCAACCCATTTGTGCATGTATGAACGACAAAAGCATTCTGGTTCGCAAACGTGTGATAAAAATTGGCAAAGATATGTACAATCGCTCGCAAGACATTCGTATCAAAATTCATATAGGTGATCACTATTTAAATCGTACTAAATTGGAAGAAGATCCTTCTATGTTGGAGTTGGTACAACTGATTTTATTAGATACTTGGTTCTTTAACGGTGATGAATCTGCGCTTTTGGTTCTAGCAGAATTATCCAAAGATTTAAAAGCTCGAAAATGTCTTCTCATATTCTTGAAGAATGTTGTTATCATAAGGGCCAAGGGTCCACTTCGAACTTTGCTTCAACAGTCTCTAGACGGCGTTTTAGATAGCAAGGATGGTAGCGAGAAATTTTTGATTTTAGCTCACTGTATTGTTCAATGTGATGGGTCATTTATGTCACAAGATCAATTGTCCATGATAGTACCACTTTTGCAAGACGACGAAGTTGAAGTGCAGATTCATGTATATACATTGCTTATTATGAAAGGCGTTTTAGGTAATTCAAAAGCTTTGAGAAAAGATTTTATCTTATCCTTGGAAACATTACTTCTTCAACGTTTAACTAAATTCAGTTCAAAAGAATTACAAGAAGCGATGGCTTGTTTACATATTTTAACTAAATTGAGCGGTAATACTTTTAAGATTGTCAATGCGTGCATTGTTTGTCTACAACATATCAGGCCCTATATTGTTACAATTCGAGAAGGGAAATTGAAAAATGTTGCAGATGGAAGATTAAAACGATTGTTGGATTTAGTGGGAAGCTTTGGTCTGTTTGGTCTGTTTGAAGGCTTTAGAGAATTATTCCAGAAATCTAAGGTTGGACTTAAAGATGGGGAAACAATTACTAGTTTGCTTACAAAAGTATTACTTTTCTTTTGTACAAATAAGTTGGACCAACTGGTTAAATTGATTGCACTCAAAAACATTCTTGCTATTTGTTCCAGCCATGCTACTTTATTCATGTCAGATACAATATTAAAATTATTAGATGTGGAATTTTCTTCAAAGTCTAATATTATGGCTAAGATTGTTATTGTGAAGGGTCTTATAGCGTTTCTCGAATCTGAAGACAAAGATGCTTTTGAATTTGGAAATAATGAAGTGAAGTCTAGTAAAGATATTAAAATTGACCACGCAATTTTCCACGGTTTAAAAAACAAATCTTTTGTTAATGATAGTATATGTGGATCAATGATTCAAAGATACTCGCCCATAATCGCTCAGTTATGTTTTTATGATGAAGGAGATTTATCGATGTTTCCAATTAAATATCTACAGCTTGTGATTAACTTGGGATTTGCCAATCCGAAACTATATATTCTGCTGATAATTGCATTACAATCTTCAAAAAACACACATATCAAAAGTATTGCTGAAGAATTGCATGTCATTTTGTTTGATAAATATGAATCCTTGGTTGATGGGAATTATTATGAGGCTATGAAGATTGCTACTGAGTATAGAAATCAACTTGGAAGTATTAAGAAAGAAAGGTTTTTTTTGAAATCAGTTTATGATATTATATCATATTCCAGACCTTCAAGAAAGAAATTTATAACAGCCATTAGCAGAGCTTTTTCATTAATCTTATATGAAGATGAAAAGGCAATTGAAGATGCAAAAAAACAGAGAGATATTTTGATTTTTGCTTCCGTGAATGTATCAACGATCAGTTTTCGGGCTCTTGAAGACTTATATTTTTTATTACAAGTAATGGACCTGTCTATTAGGATGGAATCAGAAGATTTAGCTGATGAAATCAAAGAATTTCAACAAAACGGGTATGGTACTGGTAAAATTCTATTCATGTTGGCTCAAACTGTTATTACGTTAATTGGAATTAGACAGTTTTTAGCCAGTATATATAACGTCAATGAATCCATTTTGGATATGTTCAATCCTTCACGGGTTGATCAAGAGCTCAAGCAAGTTCCCAAGATGGTGAGAGTGGAAAACTTTATGTTGGATAGCAGTGTGTACGAGCAATCAGATAATGAGATTAGTAAGGCAAGAGTATTTACTAGATTTTTTGAGAAAATGGGAGAATTAGATGATTGAAATGATAGATAGCATTTATAGATTAATGATTAATGATTAATGATTAAATAAAACTAAACGTATATATATATATATACATGTTGAGATGCAAGATTATTAAGGTGACGGAATTTAGTTGTTTTTGAGTGAACGTCTCATTTTCAATCTAGACTGCTTCCATTCATCAGAATGAGATTTCCAGGACTTGGAGATGGAGTAAGATTTAGGTTCAATTTGAGGAATGGCAGCTCCAAAAGCTACATTTTGCCCATCACAAGAGAATTTTTCATCCAATTGAATGATTTTAGGCGGCAAAATAGGGTCAATAACTAAAGCAGATCCATTTGTCAATTTCAAAGTGATTGTGGAACCATATTTTTTCCTCCGTTCCAAAGCACGATTTCTTTTCAATTGATCTATAGGGATAAGGATTTCATCTTCGGGAGAAAGAGACCCTCGAAATTGTTGTAAGTTTGACTTAGTAGTACCATTGGCTAAATTATTATATAGTCTTACATCATTGGTTAGTCTCTCGTCTCTCTTTTTCCAAGATTCATATTTGGCTAATAAGCGCTTTAATTCATAAATAGTGAGAAGCTTCTTATATTCAAGTTCTTTTTTGTCATGACCGTCGTTTATTATAGTTATATTGGGTAAATACTTAACCCAATCATGCTGTTGTAAGTTTTTAAGATTTGTTTGTAATAGATCTACTTCATTCAATATTTTCATACGATCAATGCTTGCCATTCTACGTTCTTCCTTTTTCATTTTACGGTGGAAAGATCCATATACAGAGTCAGTCAAATGATCAATATGACGTCTTTTGCCATGATTTATAAGTTTGGTTTGCACATTAGCAGTTGTGGTGATTTTCGGGATAACAACTGGGTTGGTATGGTTATAAGGCTGTAAGGATGGCTTGGGGAAGCCGGGCTTAATAGTTATTGGTTGATCACGGAAAACCAATTTGTTAATGTTTTCAAAATCAAACAATAACGAATTGACCGGTTTGTCCACCTTTGATCTTAGCTTCCTTTGGGTCATGATACGGTTTTTTGGAAAGTTCTGTAATCCCAACCTTATCAAATAAATGACACTGTTAGAAAAGACTCGGGGTGAAAGTCAGTGAACAAAATGCAAAAAAAAAATCTAGAATTGAGTATTTAGTTATTAAAGCCCAAGTTTTATAAATAAGTTTTTAGTGTGTTAAACCTCAGGAATAGTTTCAAAGTACATGATCAGTTTTATACACAAGAGCCTATATTTTGAGATATGTGAAACTTGATGGAATGACCAAATTTACAGAATTTAATTTTGAGCTTCATGGACTTCAGTTGCATAAAATTACCCCATTTCTTGCTTATAATCTATTGATTGCATGGAAGAATGTGGGTGTATTTTTTTTTGGCATTATTTTATATCTAATGTAATTGAGATATTTATGGCAGGTGCATAACCTTGGCTTTTCGCTGAGGGTAAAGTGGTGTGGTTTTAATTTAATAATGAAATATAGGAATAAGATACAAACCCCACAACTTCCCACAACTGAACTTGTCCTCAATAGTTAATCCCGTGTAACTTAAATTTGTTGCAATTCCAATTGTCGTTTACCCCCAGATTCTCACTGCTTATTTGTAATATTTTATCGGTATTTTATCAGTGTTTTACATCTTCACACATTGATTTTATTGAGGCTTAATTAATTATTTTTTCCAGTGTCTACAACGCTGTTTTTGATTTACACGCCATTCACTTTTCCAGTTTCCCACCATGAGTTTCCGTGGAAAGGAAAAGCAGGATCCTCCATTGGGAGAGAAAATGTCCATTTACACCCCGAAACCTACAGGCACCTCAAGTAGATTCAAGAGATCTTGGATTGTGGGGCTTGTTGTGATCTGGTTGTTCACTATTCAGTATTTCGAACGGGTGGTGCCTAAGAATGCATTGAAACTGTGTCAATGGGATAAATGGGAACTGTGGCCTAAGGGTGCAACTCCTCATCGGATTGCTATTGTTGCAGATCCTCAGATTGTTGATGGAAACACTTATCCCAACCAATCAGCCATCTTCAACCATTACATTAGACGTGTTTCTGATGCTTATCTTGAAAGAAATCACAAGTATATGAATGCTTATTTGGATCCAGATACCACCATCTTTTTGGGAGATTTGTTTGATGGTGGTAGAGAATGGGAAGATGATGTGTGGTTTGATGAATACAAGCGTTTCAGTAAGATCTTCCCTCAACCTCAAAACAGAAGAACCATTCGTTCAGTTCCAGGGAACCATGACATTGGATTCCAAACGGTGAAAACAAGTGTACAAGGAAGATTTGCGGCTTTTTTTGGTGAACCCAATCAGTATATTGAGTTGGGAAATCATACCATCATGCTTGTGGATACCATTTCTCTCTCTCATCAAGACGCAGATGTTAATCGAGAGGCTCGGAATTTTGTCACCAAATTACCAGGGAGACTTCCTCACCCAGAAAACCCAAGAATCTTGTTCTCGCATGTTCCTTTGTATCGGTTCAATGACCGTCAACTGTGCGGTCCTTTACGTGAAAAGAAGGGTAAATTCCCCGTCCAAAAAGGGTACCAATACCAAACAGTACTTGAATATGATATTTCTCAACAATTATTGAACACTTTAGATCCTGACCTTATTTTTTCAGGTGATGACCACGATTACTGTCATATCAAGCATGAATTCGAAACTAAGGCATCTCGTGTAGCTCATGAGATCCTGGTCAAAACTGCATCCATGACTTGTGGTGTTAAATATCCTGCCATTCAACTTTTATCCTTGTACCATCCTTATGACCCGCTTCATAAAACCATCAAGGAAAGAACTGACACTTATCAGACCAAAATGTGTTATTTGCCTGCTCCTTATACGGCTTTGAAATTCTATTGGTTCTTGTATTTTGTTCTGGTGGGTATTTTTGCTATTACTTTCATATGGCCCAGACCTGTGATAAGATGGGCTAAAAACTTGACTCACAATCACAAAAATGATGCGGCACCTTTCAAAGACAACAACTTCAGAGGCGTGGCCATTTTGGGAAACTTTATCACCGGCAACTTACAACCCGAAAGAGATTTGGCTGCATTTGGTATTGCTACCACTATAATCACCGTATCGGTTTACGGTATCTTCATTTTCTACGGGAAATTTATATAGGTAAATAGGGAATTCAATCATTTGAGAATTGATCTATCTTGTATTATTTTAAGCTGAAAAATCTTTCTATGTAACTTGGATTGAAATCCGTTCTTTTCATAACGTATTGTCTGATAGTATATGGTTTTAAATTGGCCAATTGACCTTCACTAACCAAAGAGTTAATTAAATCTGGATGCACTGTGAACAAATTGGCAATTTCCTTAAGTATCAAAAATTGCTCTGAAACTTCGCTTATTTTCCAAGTATCTATCACAGTTTGAAATTGAATTACATCTCTAGTAAGTATAATACCACCGGTGGAATTTACTGGGAACTTCTTATAATGTTCTAATAATTGGTTCAAAAAATTGATCGACACTTTTATAAGAAAGTTTTTCAAGTTGGCTCCATTCAAATATCGGATCACTTGCAAATACATACTATTTAAAAAATCTGTCACTTCTTCACAAGCTTCCGTATCTTCTTCGTCGATTGTTTCTACCACGAAATCTTTCTTCTTCTGTTTTGTAAGTAAGAACAGTATACGATTATTCACTAAATCCAAAGTCTCCACGAGAATAAAGTTGATTGATATTTCACATCTGGAAAGATAGCTGTTTGTAAGGTTGCACATTCTGCTACGTATTCCGGGGCTATTTACAGCACAAGGTAAGAATACCTTTTTAATGCACAGAGATATAACATATAATGCTTCTGCGGCTCGTCCAAAAGTATCCAAATAGGTAAATGTAAAATTGTGGGGATTGCTAGATCTAGCAAATGCAATTTCCTTTCTAACTCCTTCAAATGATACTTCTAAACATGCCTCGATGTATAATTTTCCAAAATCAAATACAAGAATCTCTAAAATTTCCAAAGAATGTTCGGAAATCTTATTATGAGCCAATTCAATGATTCTGGCAATGGATTCAATGGAAGATTTTACGACTGTTTCCACAAATGATAAATTCAAATGTTGGTATTCGGAATAATCTGGATCATTGGTTAATCCATCTGCTGAATCTCTTGATCTATCAGGTAATCTTGTTTTCATAAAACTTTTAAATTGTGATAATCTTTTCTTTTCAGAAAAATGGAAACTGAACCTGTCAGGGAAAATTGTTGAAGAGGATCCATTTTGAGTCTTGAGCTTGTCATGATTGTATTCAGCATTGTCCATATTTTCCAATTTCATTGCAAGACCTTTGGCGGCAAGATCTGCTTCATGATAATAGTTAAATTTCTGAGCAATTTCGTAGATTGTCGTTTCTAAATTCTTCTTTTCTCTAGAGAAATATGTCAGATCCGAAGTGTATTCGATGAACAAATCGTAATTACATTGATCTAAAACAGTACCCAATTCATCATCTTTATTTAAATCGTTGGTGGTTAAGAACTCCCTAATTTCTCGGGTGAAATCCCCGATGAGAATGTATGCAGCATGCAACACTCTAACATGAGCTAATGGACTAACTGATAATGAGTATTGAAGCAATGACGAAGTTTTATTTTGAATGATTTGTGCATAAATTCTTTGAATGAAAATCTTAAGAACTGGCGTTGGATCTTCAAAGACTTGTTGTACTATTCTAGCCTGCGCTTTAATGGACATTCTAAGGCCATTCAACATATGTTCAGCCAGGTCATCTTTTACTTGCTCACCGTGACTTGGATCTGAAAGTTTAGACCAAACAGCCTCGTCATCAAGTAAGTTGTATATACCTTGTTCATCGCTACTATCAGTTTCTAACATGAAATCATGCTTGTTCACAAACAATTGGACTACAGTAGCACCACCATTGAATTCATAAAGAATACTGGCTATTTCTCTCATTTTATCATACTCGTCATCTTCAAAATAAACATCAAATTTGATCAAAAGTTCTCTTTCAAACGTTTCGCTAAATTTTTCAATTGCAGCAACACAATTATTAGCCTTAACAAGTTCAGGGGAAGCAATCTTTTTAGCCAAAGTAAGTAAATTATTCACGGTCTTAGCGCATTGTATTTTATCGTCAAATTTACTACTAGCTTTCAATTTTTCCAATGGATCATATTTCTCCTTGGTAAAGAAACCATGGTAAGCACGAATCAAAAAGATAGTTTCTTGAGATCTATCTCTAGAATTGGTAATTTTATTAAGTGATCTTCCTAATGGATCTATCTTCGTTGACACCTCCAGGATTTTGACATCTAAACTAGAAAAGTTGTTGGTGATGTTTTCCACTTTCAGGGATAAAGATAAAACATTTTCACTATGAGTTAGTTCATAATCTTCTACATCTTTCTCAGTTTGCCTTTTCCGACGTTCACTATCATCATTGAGTCTCTTCAATTCCCTTAAAGTACTTTCAAACGTTCTAATATAGGGTTTAGGATCCAAGTATTCGAGCTTGTTGACTTCTGCCCCCTTATTGAAATGATCTTTACTAAGCTCCTCTATGAATTCATTGACCGTAAGCCCACCAAGGAAGTTGTCGAGCGAGAGAAGCTTCCTGATGTCCTCATCTAAGTCATAGATTGAGAAACTCATGAGTTGGTATAGGTAAACAAATCAACAAATAAATTATATACAATCTCGCACTAAAATGCGGCACAAAATTGGTAAGGAGCGACTATGTGAGAGATGGGGGTGTAGAGATTTGCAATGGGTATAAGCCTTGACAGAGTATAGAATTGTGGGAATGGTGTTAGGGGTTCAGAGTTTTTATGATCCAGAAAGATAGTGAAATACAATGTTTTGCGTCCAATTATGAAGTCTGACGGTCTTACCGTGTGAATAATTAACAGTGCAGAAATGAATTGGAAGAGAATGCGACTGGGAATTGGTGTGAGAGTTATGAATTTGAATATCACCATTCGTAACCAAATAACTTAATTGAATTGATTCTTGAACCAGAGGAGATTTCGGCAATTTTAAACTAGGATCAAGTGGGCGTGAACTATTCAGTCATTTTAAGATTCGCCATCGCCTTCTCGCTTTATTGTTTCCATACATCTTCTACTCTACATTGTTTTAGGTCAACCTATACTTGTATTATCTACACATTTAGTTAGCCTTGAAGGTGATGTGACACTTACCACAGTATTGTCTGTCACCCATGTTAGCCATGAAGACACCAGCACCACAGGTAGCTTGAGGACATTCTCTTCTCAATCTTTCAACCTTACCGTCGTTATCGACCTTGTAGTAGTTTAAGACAGCGAGCTTGACGTTCTTGTGCTTGTGTCTGATCTTCTTTGGGGTGGTGTAGACCTTCTTCTTTCTCTTCTTACCACCACCTCTCAATCTTAAGACCAAGTGAAGGGTAGATTCCTTTTGGATGTTGTAGTCAGCTAAAGTTCTACCGTCTTCCAATTGCTTACCAGCAAAGATTAATCTTTGTTGATCAGGTGGAATTCCTTCCTTGTCTTGAATCTTGGACTTGACATTGTCAATAGTGTCAGAGGATTCAACCTCTAAGGTAATGGTCTTACCGGTTAAGGTCTTGACGAAAATTTGCATACTGGCTTGTCTGCAAAAATGCTTCTTTCTTACCAATGAAGAAAAAAAAGTTTTGACTGGCGAGCAGAGTTATGAAGTTGCTATGTGTGCAGGACGTTGGTTTGTAGATCAAAATATGTTTGGTCTCGTGATTGAACTAGGGCTCAGCCCTGGATTGGTGATTTTGGTGATTTGGGTAGAGCGGTGTGTTACTGTATATTTTTTAGCAAGGTATCACCATGTGGTATATATGTGGTTGTATATTTACTACATGTTGGTTTGATTAAGCTGCTACCGAAACAACATTGCAGAAAGAGAAATCCAAGACTGTTGCACTGGAGTAAACTTAGTTGCACCTGTACATAGATGTTTTTTTCTTTGAATACCTGTACATAGTTTGGCTCGACCCCCTGTATGGTGTGTATTATGTGTAGCTACACCCATGCAGTGCAGTAGCAGGGTTCCGTACCTCAAGCCCTTCTCGAACAGGCACCACGCTTTCAAACACTCCCTCGTTCGTTAGCACGCTCTACCGTTACGTTTAGACTTTACATCGGAGCACAAGTGCCAATAAGAAGAAAAACACTGCTTACATGTGCTACAGCTTTGCCGCTACACTGAAGCAATCTAATCTCGTAAACTTTGAGTATTTTTCTATTTTTTAGCTTCATGTCTAGGCACTTTAGCTTAAAGTTCATCGTACGATAGGTGCCATCTATCTCGACTCTGCAGGACCGCATAACTACTAGAGTTGAACAAAGCTTACTATTCTTGACTATTCTTATTTAAAGTATACTATTAGGTCTGTTCACATCAACAATTGTAGTCCCTTCACACATACGGCAGCTTTTGCATGTAAATCTCTTGGAAATGTATTCAGTTCTATATATAAGGTTGTTATGATCATTTTGTGTTTGTATTGTGAGTTATACGATTCAAGATCTCCATATACTTCTTCAATTCCTCTACAATCTAGTGAATTTGCAACCTTTTTCTAGAATTGGAACAAATATCTGCAAAGATCAAAAATAAAAATGCCAAAAAATAACCAAGAACAAAAAAAAATATTCTATATTAACAATAAGCCTCAATGATAGGTGATGCTGTATTAGAGAACCGTGATCGATTGGGGTGGGATTCGGACCGAGAATCCACCTTGAGAACCAGGCGACGGCAATTGGCCACATATGATGATCAATTGGTGGACACAGCGGCCTCTATACATTGGTACACCAGTGATGATCCCACGCCTAAGAAATCCCATACTTCAATGTTGTCAAAATTGATATTTTGTTGCAATCTGTCTCTGAAAGGTCCCTCGAGCTAAATGAGGGATGAATTGATCAACTCTACTGCAGATTTTCTTGGTTACTCGGTCACAAGTGACTCATAAGTCCAAATCATCATCTTCATCTTCATTTTGATCAAATCTATGTTTACCACGGATTGAGCGGAAATTTGTACTTTGTCTATTAATAATTCCAGTTGATAATAATAATTGTTCCAAAGTTCCGATTTCAAAATCATCAGGTTGATTACCCAATTTCTCAAACCCCACGTTCCTGACCACTTCCTTCCCATTAACGTAGCCTACAAGAAAGGGTAAAACACTGATGTTAAGTTTATTCACCAAGAAAGATGCCCGAGACGCGTCTATAACCACAAATTTGACTGTAAAATGCTTTTCAGCAAGTACTGTTAATTTTTTATTCATAATTTGACATCTAATGAAATTCCCTTGTTGGAAATGAATCAAAACCCTTTCTGAGTTGGTCACTAAGTCCATTAAGTCTCTTTCGGATTCTGCAATAATCAATTCACCGAGTTTATCCCGATCAATCTGATCAATTTTTTTGAATTCTTCACTGAGAACTTGCATACGTTGCTCTCTATATTTGGTGAACACTTCATCTTCCTGTTCTAACATATCCAACAAGTCATCATCACTGTCAGACTCATGTTCATCTTTGTCCCCTTTACGAAGCTTGGAATCTTGGTACTTCTCTACAAGATGAGCCTGTTTTGAGTCCATGATGATTTAAGGTCTAAAATTCGAGGTGGAAATTCAGATCATCAAAAATAAAAAATTAAATATTCATCATCTTGTGAGTATGAGACACAGTTTAGAAAACTATCATAAAAGAAGCTGGAAACCATAATTTTGGATCATATACATATTTAAGAAGAATGAAATTTTAATAATAACGTTGCTGTGATTGGGTAACGATTTTATTTATTGTCTATCTATTTGTCTATCAGTTAATGTTTTTTTTATGCAATATGAAATGACTATGTACTAATGCTTTAATGCAGCCCCGAGATAACTGGATTGTTTGGTTTTAGTTTTAAGCTCCTTCTCCGTAAGAATCTCGTTCAATAACTTTCTTAATTCGTTGTTTTCATGAATCAATTCGATTTTGATTTTTTCATTGGCATTGAATTTATCCAACAAATAATTGAACTCTTTACACAATTTAAGATAAGTGGTCTTGAGAGTGGTATAAGTGGATATGATTTTACTTGTACTCTTCATACTCTGTTTAATTGTCTTAATAGTATCAAGATCAACTTCCAGATTATTAGGAGTAGAAGTCGAAGTAGAAGGTGATGCAGTTGGAAGATCATGGAGAGGGTTTGTTGTGTCAAAAAAATCATGAGTACATCCTATAGCTGGAGTGGTTCGATGTAAATCATCAATTTGTTGAAGATGAGCCTTTTCATGAAAATTGAACACTTCACTATCAAATGTACCAGCTGGTGAATTCAATGATATCAGAGTGGTACATGGAGAAACTTCGGATCTGATGCTATCATTTAAACAGTATCCAGTGTTGCTTCGAAGACTTCCTCCATTCACTGCATTTGAAGTATCCATTCCCATCAATTGATCTGCCAATGGTGGGATTTCTAATTTTATACTCGATTCTTGCGATGATGCAACCGAAATCAGAGGTTGAAATTTTTCATTAAATATTTCAGGGTTCAAGTACGGATTATTTTTTAAATCGATACTAGAGATAATATCATCAAAGTCTTCTTTCTTTATGACTGGCCGCTTGCTTATTATACCGTTTTCCTTGCCTTCTATCAACCTTCTTTTCACCATAACCTTCTGACTTAAAGATCGTAAAATATTTCTGTGTGCAGAATTGAAACTCAAAGTGCGATGAGTTACTATTGAAATGTGACAAAAAAGAATAATAGAGAAAATTTATCATTAGGCGTTTAGTGTCACAATAGGGCAAATTCCCCAGAGTGAGTTGACGATCCTACGCAAAATTTGCTTAAATGTGGGTATGATATCATAATGTGAATTTAAAACTTTTTAAACCTTTACTTTTACATAAAACATAACTCTATTACTTAACTTTACAATACTAATATTAATGATCGCGTAAATTTGGTATAACTATAAACAGTTGAAATGAATGTAATGCAAATATGTATAAATAGTGGTGACGTCGTGGATAAATCATGACATATGATATTCTTGGATAGGTGAGAAAACTTAACTGTTGTCTAGGATTAGATTAAATCAATGTTTGTTTCCAATGATGTTTTCAATGATATCTTAAATGTTCAACTTCCTTTCGTTTAATCTCTCTTGAACACATTCCCCAATTTAGCCACTTTCCCTAATATATTCAGGGTCTTTCCTGAAACCTCTTCCAAATCCTTCAAAAGGTTATCACTTACTGTCTCAACTTCTTTCTTAACATTGACAACTTCTTTGATAATGCTATCACTGACTTCAGAAACAAATAATCCAGATTCATCCCATTTTTCACATAACACTTTAAGCACTGATTCGAATCCTGATCTACCTTTGCTGGCATTCTGTTGAAATCTGTCTGCTGACCAATCTTCCAATTTCTCACAAATCTTTCTAATACTTCCAAAAGCTGTGATCTCAGCTTCTTGTTTAAATGCGGTTCTAAGTGTAGGTTGAATTGAATCTGGTTTGTAAATAATTGTCTCATTAACTAATAAAAGGTGATTCATAGTTAAATTACTTGATTTCATCACAAGGGTCTTATTGGCAAGATCAACCTCGCTGACCTCTCTCACGTATGAGTACTCTTCAGCTCCCACAATAAATCTCAACCATGAAGGAATTGATTGTTTACAACCAATCAATCTTTCTGTTCTGAGAGTTTGGCGTTGTGTATCGATGGAACGGCTTAACACGTCGACGGAAACTACGTGTGGCAGAGCCTCGTTGGGGTATTTTTGCCAATTGGCAGCCGTAACCTGTTCCCAAGGGTACTCAAAGCAATGGACGTTTTCAAAAAGCTTCATTTCAATCGTTTATGCTCTTTTGAAACTTTTGTTTGTAAAGAAAATAAATGCTAAAATCAAAAAAAAATTTTAATTTGAGGTTTTTCTTATATTAGCGATCTTGTGACAAAAGAAACAAATCCGTGATTGTCCGGCCGTTAGTAGCGGTGGGCAAAAAAAGAAATAATACAAAATTAAAAAAGAAAGTCTCAGAAAATTAGAGAATGTTGCAACTGAAACATGGGGTTGGTTACCTGGTGAGCGAGAGATAAGAAAGGAGAATGTCGATCGAGAAATGATTTTGTAAATTACGGGAGATTCTAGTATGTACTTGAACTATAAACGTCATTTAAATTGTCTATACAACTATTGTAGCTTCTTCTTCACTGTCCAGACTAAACGAAGTTACAAACTTATTGTCTTCGAGTCTGGCACCAATTATAGATTGTGGAGATTTTGTATGTTCAATTTTTTCAACCTCATCTTCCACTGCTCCTCTAATAAGTTCCACCTCGTCTAGGGCTACTGGGGTTTCGGTACCCTCTTCTTCATTGGAAGGCTCATGGATTGCATTTTGGCGAGCCATTTGAAGGGCGATTTCTGGATCTATATCGTCTTCGCTTCTATCACTTTCAGCCACAAATTTACTCAGTTTTAATCTTTTACGATTATTATCTCCATTTAGCTCGGCCTCTAATATTCCAGATGATCCATTGACAGGGTTATTTCTTTTTCTCCAATATTTGTATCTAGTTGATACAACGGCAGTGTCATTTACGTAGGACGTGTAGAACCTATTAAATAATCTATATGTTTCACTGCTGATCCTAGGTTCATTTTCCAATTTGCTTTGTGAAATAAGTGATTTAATTAAATATGGTTGTACTTCATTTAACAACATTTTATCCACCGCTAAGTCTTTTTTAAAATAATCTTCATTCACCGATGCTTGCTTTTCTCTCTCCTTTCTCACTCTAAATCTTTCCTTAAGTTTTTCAAATTTCAACTTTGTTTGTACAAAATCTCTTATGGCAGTTGGTGAATATTTCTTGTTGTATTTTCTCTCAAATTTTCCATTGGTAAATTCATTCAAAATACCACTTTGTAAAGAAGATGTATCAAAAGTTTGTTTAGGATTCAATTTAACAATAGCTCTTACGATTTGTCTAACAAATTGGTATAATTCTTGTTCGTATTGCTTGACAACCAACTTTCTAGTGGTGTCAGAAAACTGTAGTTTATTTTTGTGTTCTTCAGGAATTAAGGGCCGAACAAATGTTGTTAACCTGCCATAAAGATTCTTAGATCTTTCATCATTAGAATCCTGTCTTTCTTGTTGATTTTGAAGTTCTTGTAATTCCACATCAACGTTGTCTCCCATTGAATACAAAGGTTCAAAGATTCTTGATCCTTCAAACCCCAATTTATAAAAAGACTTCAAGCAATCATCATTTTGCAATTTATCTATGAAATTATCGTAATTTACTTTAATGTTGTTTATGATTCCAATGCAGTCATTAAAAACTTCTTCTCTGCTCTGAAGGACTCGAGAGTCTTTGTAGAATTTGTTGAAAAGACCAATTTTTAATTGGTATTTGAGCAATCTTTCAAGCCCCACAGAAAATGGTAATCTAAGATGAGATCTTTGATAAAACGAAGAAGTTTGATCATATTTTGAATTAATAAAAATGAGCTTGATTTTCTGAAAGTGTTGTAATCTATGTTCTCCCAAGCCAAAATGACACCAATAGGTATCTAATAAAAGAACAATTTCACGGTTTTCCGCCACTAAGCGAGTATCCCACTTATAGAGGTAATCTCGGAAAATATCCCTTCTATTCAAACCTTCAGGATCATAAGAAAACTCATTAATAAACTTGTTGGGCACACCTCCATTTGTTGGAGAAGTGCTACTTGTATTTGCATTTCCTACACCATTTCCCAATAAATTGGTCACAATTAAAGGTGGAGGAAAATCGGTACCAGAAACGTTACCGGGGACTCCAATAGTTACTGTAGGTTCAACTCTCAATTCGCAATTTTGGAATTCTGTTTCCATTGAAGCTGAATTTGAATAAAGTTCGTCTATTCCATTCAATTCAGTGATTTTAAATAAAGTGTAAATATCCAAAATTAATTCACTGAATTGGTAAATATCGTTATGATCGTAAGAGGAGAAAATCTTCTGTAATCTGTTTTTTTCCAGAATCAAAACTTTAGAATTTTTCTGGATACTTTCCTGCTCATTTAAATTGTCTTGGATGGCACTAATTTGATAATGGATTTCATTTTTAAACAGTTGTGGCCATGATTCGTTTTCAATAAGTATACCATTTACTATAGAATCAGATTCTCCAAACAAGTTTTTAAATTCATTGAATTTGCTCGCTATTTCTTTATCTAATGGGAAATCCAACGGATCTAATAAAAGATTCTGAATATAAAACATTTCTAAACAACTAATTACATGTTGATTGATTTTGAAGAACTCCGCAATGTGAAGTAACGAGGGTTTTTGGGTTCTTCGTACTTTAGTCATGGATCTTGATCGGGACGAGAGTTTCAAAGCATCTTCTTTGATCTTGTCTTCTTTAGCAATCCATCTGTTCAAAGAAGATCTGGAGATGGAAAAAATCTTTTGTGCAGCAAAATGCCTTATGGTATCGGATTGTTTATGTTTTGCATTTAGGGAAACTTGGTAGTTGTGGTAGTTTAAAACCAGGGACTTCTGCATAAGGTTAGCCTGCGGAAGTGGTGTTTCCTTGGAGATTTCACTAATATCTGTGTTGGTTGTCTCCATGGCTGTGGGAGGCTCAGAATTGGGTGTATTATTTGGCACTTCACAAAGGGGCCCTGATTGAAAAACGAAGTTTTAAATGGGAGATGTTGTGAAGATGGATGGTTTTTCGTGGACATGTGCAGGATATGAGATTTGTTACATCAGTACACCTCCGGAGCTCTGCAACATTGGTAGTTTCGGCAGAGAAGAGAGATATAAGGAGAGGACCAAGTAGTAATTTTAACTCTATATGTGATATTTAGGTAGCTTCTTGGTTCAATACCTTATTTGGATTTCTATGGTATTCTGTGAATGATATTCACCGATGTGGAGATGAAACTGACTAAACTAATTGTGAGACAAAAATTGTAATTTAGTGAGCATTAAGATAGTGTTCATTTGATGAAAAGTAGTTGTTAAAATAGTCATACACATCTCATTCTAGATAGACAAATAACTACTCACAAGCAATGAATCTTGTAGAGAGACATGTTTTTTTTTCTATTTGAATCAAATAATATATGATTATTAATACGCACAATCACTATTTCGTTCCAATCAGTTCTAGCTGCTTACTGCTGACAACTTTATTAATAGTACTGGCCCAGCTAAGAAAAAAAAAAAAAAAAAGTCTTATAATACCTGCAGATCGTGGCAACTCTCACATTTTAGATTCTTTCTAATATCGATTTTGTTCTTTACCATCAATGCTCCGTTCTTTGACCCGTCGATTGAGCACAGCAGCTCCTCCACGCTTCCAAACGTCCACATTGAAAAATGGACTTACAGTAGCGTCCGAAATCATGCCTGGAACTAAAACTGCCACCGTAGGGGTCTGGATTAACGCTGGTTCTCGTGCTGACAATCCCGCCAGTTCTGGAACTGCCCATTTCTTAGAGCATCTTGCCTTCAAAGGAACCTCCAAAAGATCTCAGGTTCATTTAGAACTTGAAATTGAAAACATGGGTGCTCAAATTAACGCCTACACATCCAGAGAAAACACCGTCTACTACACTAAATGCCTTGATAGAGACATAGATGATAATATTGAAATCTTGAGTGATTTACTCACCAATTCTAAATTGGAACCTCGTGCCATTCAGGCCGAACGTCACGTTATTTTGCAAGAGAGTGACGAAGTGGATAAAATGTACGATGAAGTCGTTTTCGATCATTTGCATAATGTCACCTACAAGGGCCAAGATCTTGGACGTACAATCTTGGGGCCCAGAGAAAAAATCAGAACCATTAATAGAGATGATCTTTTAAATTATATATCGACTAATTATAAGGGAGACAGAATGGCTCTTATTGGAGTTGGATCTGTCAACCATGAAGAGTTGGTTCAAAAGGCCGAAAAATATTTTGGTAAAATTAATCAAAGTGATGCTCCATTTTTACAAAGCGGTGGAGATTTACCGGTATTTTATGGAGACGAAGTCAGAATTCAAGAAGATGCTTTGCCACAAACTTATGTTGCATTTGCAGTGGAAGGAGTTTCGTGGTCTGCTCCTGACTTTTTTACCGCTTCTGTTGCCAATGGTATGATTGGTACTTGGGATAGATCTTATGGAATAGGGTCCAATTCACCATCTCCTCTCGCAATCACCGCTGCAACTGGTGGACCCAACTCTACTCCAATTGTAAACTCTTACATGGCATACAGCACCTCATATGCAGATACTGGACTCATGGGGGTTTATTTTGTTGCTGAAAGAGATACTGATTTACTGATATTTACCAATGCCGTGATGAAAGAATGGGCTAGATTGAAGTCTGGTGATATCACTGACGAAGAAGTCGAAAGATCAAAGGCTCAATTGAAAGCTGCACTTGTTTTAGGTTTAGATGACAGTGCTACTATTGCTGAAGATATTGGAAGACAGTTGGTAAATACTGGATTCAGATTATCCCCAGAAGAAGTCTTTGCAAGAGTGGAGTCCATCTCGCGAAAGGACATTATAGATTGGGCCAATTACAGACTCAAAGACAAACCTATTGCTGTTTCAGCTTTAGGAAATGTGAAATCATTACCTTCCATCAAAGAACTTCAAAAAGGGATGTCGTTGTAAATAGCATATGGATGCATGGAAATATATTAATAAACTACTATAGCTTTTGAAAAATACTTGTATCTTTGTATTATATTCTTGTTAAAATTTACACAATTAATCCCTTTTGTTTTGTATTATTGCATCGGCAGCATCTTCGTGAATATCATCTTCTCCTTCATCTTCACTTTCCAACTCTTCAAATGCAGAGTCGATTGGTGCTCTTTTCATTAGCTCTTGAGATTTGAAAAGTTTTCCAATGTTATCGATCCATTTCTTTCTTTTTTCAAGTAAAGCTCTCAACCCGGTATTCAGAGCTATTTGATGCTGAGTGATGTTGTTAGACTCGGTGGAAGTGGTCTTCTTCTTCTTATTCTTGACCCTCATTCTCTTCATATAAGCCTGGTCAACCTGTTTATCTAAATCCTCTAAAATAGTACAGAATTCTTGGTATGCAATTTGATCTTCCACTACTGGAATTAACTTCTTCTTTCTTTTTCTGTTTCTTAATGATGCTGCTTGTAATTCTCTCTGTAAACTTCTAATTTCAGCACAGACCTCGTCATCTTCTCTATTTATGATCCAGTCATTATTGTCAACAATATCTCCTCCACTGGAACCAGTTGATTCAGTACTACTTTTCAACCTATTACCATTTGGTAAATTCATAAATATTCCAATGTATTTAAGCTCTCTTTTCAACCTCTCTTCTATGGCATAAAAATCACTCTTCTCTACATCAACCTTGAGGACTTCCAGAAGATTGAGTTGAGTGGCAACGTCAGAATCCATAATTTCAGAGTCGTAAATATTGGAATCATCATCATCATCTTTTAGATCTTCATTATTCAGCTTCATATCAAGACTATCGTCAAATCCAGAAGAGAATTGACCATCCTCGTTGTTATTAAGAATAGCAGAAAGTAATCTTGAAGAAAGAGCTCCACAAGAGACCTCTTCGGTATGCAATTTGTCATCGGTTAAAGTATCTATAGAACCCCTTGGTAAATAAGTTTCAATATCATTTTGACGAGAGTAAGGGGGAGCGTTCAATTTTGCAGCCAAAGAAGGATCTTCAGCAGACCATACATCGGAATAAAAATCACCCAATTTCGGTATAACATAAGGAGTTACATCAGCATCATAACTTTTATCAAACCCCGCAGGTATGACTTGTTTTTCACTTAAAAAATCAATATCTTCAGGAACAAATAGTCTAAAAAAAGATTCAATATATGTTTGAAAAGTGGTGAACTGAACTTGATTACTTGGAGGCTTGTTTTTAGAGAAATCCACGTTTGGAATTGGACCTGGTAATAAGTCATATAAATCGTTTTCAGGATAAGATGCAACGGCGTACTTTTTCTTGAGATATTCTTTCCCTTGTGTTTCCAACCCATCTCCATCTTCATTATATAACCCAAGTTCAGCAATGGCTTCTGCTGGTAATGTTTGTGAACCGACAAATTCAGACTTTGGATTTTTCAATCGAGTGTCATTTTCTTGAGTAAACAGTCCTTTCTGTTCCACGGGCTTTGAATCTCCGGGACGATTGGACTGTCTTCTTTTGGATAAAGAAACGTCGTCCTCATCATCTTCATCTTCAGAATCACGTCCTGTACCTGGAGCAGCGTCTTCTAACACGCTGCCTCCTTCAGTATCATTATTGTTTACTTCTTCGTACAATCTCTTTTTCAGATCGGATTTCATATTATTCAACCCCATAAACTCATCATTATCTTCCTCTGATTCATCTTCCTCACCAAGTTGATCCTTAACTGCTTTCAACATCTCTATATCTGTAGCTTCAATGGTATGGAGCTGTTGTGAAAGTTTGCGTAAAAGCTTGGTCATGTTGAGTAGAACAGACGCTTTCGGGATCTTTTGAACATACTCCCCGTCTAAGAGCCCAATCAGGGAGTCATACGATAGTTTTAATTCATTGATTATGTCGTCTAACGTAGTAGACGCTGAATGTTTCTCCATGGTGGATGATGGTTGAAAGGTGAAAATGAAGACTGCACATATTTTATCTTTGGTCAGTGCGTGCATAGAGACTTGTGGGACCCATATTAGTAGAGATTAGGAGATAGATATGAGATATAGAGTAGTATATAAAGCAGGTTTGTTATTCTTATTTACAACTATGGACGGAATCCTTCCAAATATTCAGCATCTTTCTTTTGCTTGACTTTTTCAACAAGTTTTTGCACAATTTTATGTTGAGAAAGTGGAGCATCTTGAGGACGTTTCCACTCGTCTGGGAATGTACGCTTTGCAGCCTTCTTTCTATGTTCAATCTTGGCTTGAGTATGTCTTGTATCAAGAGGAATGTCAGAAAAATCATCAGTAGTATCTTTAGATGCTTCAGCAAGCCTATTAAAAGTTTCAACCAACCATTTAGCATTTTGAGTGGCTTCAGGATATTTATCAGAAGCAATTCTAAGTTCATTGGTTTCATGATCAAATCTTTGACCAGCAAGAATCTTGAATTTTCTTTGTTGTTTATCATTTAATTCCAAATCTTCAAGTTTCACAACAAGGGAAACATTACGATTGAAAGCTGTTGGTTCATCACTGAAATCATCACCAAATCTTAACACCAATGGAGTTTCTTTATTTGATTGCGGCAGGTATGGTTTACGAAACTTGGCTAAAAGAGGCATTTCATAAGCGGCCACTCTCATTAATTCATCCATTTTTCTAATTTCGTGTTTGGTTTCACCTTGTTTGATCACTTCCACTCCCGAAAGTTTTGGAGGCTTTCCCTTCTTGAAAGATGGGGTGTTATTCATTAATTTGGCCTTGAAATGATCAAGTGCATACACGTATTCCAAATCTGGACGGTTATTGACTCTCAAATCGGCGACAGTGGATAAAATAGCCTTTCTTTCTTCATCATTTGGTACATACTTGTCTCCCATATGGGACTTTCTCATACTGTGTAATTCAAAGATACGGTCGGCCGGTAATCCTTGCCAGGCGTGCGGATTAAGGTAGAGCGGCACCGCAGAATCTTTGGTCGCATTCTTACTGGCATATCTACGGGCCAAGCGTACCGTACCTATGCTTTTTCTGTACATGGTGCTATAGATTATGAATGTTCGAAAATAGCCTGCACGAAAATTTTGAAAAATTGAAGGTTTGGAGGACTTCAGCAAAAAAAAAAAGAAGCAAAACTGCAAAAAAAAAAAAAAAAACAGTACAAGTGCTATTTCTCAGTGCTGAGCTTCTTTAGAGTTGCAAAGATATCGGGTTTTTCTTGTTTCACATCTTGTTTTAACCTTTTTGTTGGTGTCGGCGACTCTTCTTTTATTCTTTTAGTAGGGCTTTTCTGAAAAAACAGAGTAATGGATTTTTGCGGTGAGTATTGCACTTTTTCAAGCAATTCCTTGCCTTGAATATTGGGTTTACCCACTGATCTAGAAACAGTGTAGGCTTTAATAGACTCGTAGGCATTATTTTCCTTTGTATTTAACACCGATTCAAGCAAGGCATCATCCCAATCCTTATTTGGATCAAGCCAATCAAACCATTCTTTACTTCCTGGAATTATCATCATAGGTTTGCGGGGATGCAACCACGATAAATCGGTCACATCGTCTTTCCTAGCTGGCCCTGTTACAATTGCAAACGATGAAAAATACTTATCTTGGGAATCCAAGTGATAATTTTTGTTATGTGAATACAATCCTGCTAAATAAACTACCGGAGAACTGGATGAATGAACAAAATATGGAACCTTATCAATCTTTGTCTTTTGCCACTCGAAATATCCATTGATGGGAACAACACACCTTGATCTCTTTTTGGGAATGTTCCACGTAGGAAGGGAATTGTCTTTACCCAAAGATTCTTTCCTACAGTTGAATTGGCGGCCCTCATGTCGTTGCAATTCCTTTGAATAAGCTTCTACTTCTCCTCCTTCTCTTTTCACCAGTTCTGGATCTGTAGGTTTAGCCCATACGGGGACCAAGCCAAAAGTCAGAGATTCTATCATATATTTCATTGATGCATCCTTATTATGGACTCCTTGAATATCCTGATATATGATAACTGCTGATTTGGTGGGAGGGATATTATAGGAAGCCACACTGGTTCTATTGGGTTGTGGATATCCGATTTCTATTTCTACAATATCATTGTAATTGTCTTTGTCCAATGATTTTCCTCCTTGATATTTGGGATACGTCGAAACGTACGTATTGGCATTTGTTTGATGCAAATGATGCTCCGACGGCCCATGATTGATCGCAGTATCGTTCAATTGTTGGGGCAAATCAATCAATTCCTAAAGGTTAGTAGATGATTTGAAATTTTACATTTGATCAAAAACTGTTCAAACATACCCAGGGCATTACTATACGTCCACACATGCCTTAAAGGTGGTTTTATTCAATCAAGTCTTATGTAGATAACAGTAAAAATATAATCAATTGTGATAATGCATATACGCAGCTTGCTGCAACCTTAATCTACAATCGAATAATAGATAAAAAATTAAATTAAAATTATGTGTGTTAAATGAATTACTCTTCGTAAAATATAGGATATTCAGGCTCATAATGTAAAATATCGCCTTCATTATCATCATAGTAATGATGTTGACCTTCAGAGTTTAAATTTTCATCGTATGATTGTTCAAAATTATGAGAACAATTGGGATCATCGGAATATTCATCCTGCTCTTCTCCATCGAAAAATTGAGGCTGATCTACTTTTGAAAGAAACTCATCATATGAGAGTCTTTCTGACTCTACTATCTTGGTTCTTAATTCTTTAAATCTAGCATAGTCGTCTTCTTCTTGCTTCACAGCTTCCAACTCTTCAGGTTTTAATTCAGGATCCTTGGCGGACATAAAATGATCATTCTCATAAAATTTCACTTTTTCATCTATCATTTCTTGGGGCAAATAAGATTGTTTTACTCTTCCCATTTCAAAGTGTGGATTGTATTTGTAATTGTCACCATAGCCTAATTCCTTCATCAAATCTGTTGGTGCATTACGTAAATGAAATGGTACCGGGATTGATCTTGCCTCGGGTTTATCTGCAAAATATTGCTGTGCATTTCGAAGGGCTCTATATGATTTAGTCGATTTAGGAGCCCTTGCTAATTTAGATGCACAATGGGCAAGAATTATTTCTCCTTCTGGCATCCCAACAAACTCCAACGCATCTTTGGCTGCTACCATGAAAGGTAAACAAGAATGATCTCTTAATCCAATATCTTCACTAGCAATTACAATCATTCTTCTTAAAATAAATGATGGATCTTCACCACCACTTAACATTTTCACCAAATAAAACATAGCAGCATCTGCATCTGATCCTCTTATGGATTTATGAAATGCACTTATAGTATCATAATGAGCATCTCCAACTTTATCGTACATCTCGTGATAATTTTTGGTACTCAATAAAGGTTTAAGGTTTTCAAGGTTGATTTTTATGACACCCAATTTTTCTGGTATTATTATAGATTTTTCACTTTCTTCGTACTCTTTGAATTGAGCGTACTTAACCCCCAGTAAATATGCATGAATTGTTTCCAAAATATTCAAAGCTACTCTTGAATCACCAGAACTCAAATTTGCTATGTGATCAACCGAATCTTTACTCAAATCAATTAGATGTAATTTGTGTACAACAGTTCTGGTCCGATTCAAAAGTCTTAATCCTCGGAGTATCACTTTGACTGAAGATTCCTGAGATAAAGGTTCCATAGTAAATGCATGCATTCTCGAAAGTAAAGCATTGCGTAGCGTAAAACTAGGGTTTTCCGTAGTCGCTGCAACAAGAGTAATTGTCCCCTTTTCAATTACAGGCAAAAACAAATCTTGTAATGATTTGTTGTACCTATGGATTTCATCTACGAAAAGTATAGTTTTCCTTCCCGTGAGTCTTTTTTCGGCGTCTGCATTGAGAAATATTTCCTTCAACATTTTGGTATTTGAATTGACTGCCGATACTTCTATAAATTTGGATTTGGTCATTTTGGATATTATTCGAGCCAAGGTTGTCTTTCCAACTCCTGGGGTACCCCATAAAATAATAGAGGGAATGTTATCAGATTCAATCATATTTCGAAGTAAACCGTTAGGACCTAGAATTTTTTCTTGGCCAAAGAACCCATCCAATGTTGTGGGTCTCAATCTTTGAGCAAGAGGCAAATGAGCATCTCTTTTCAATTTCAACACCTCTTCGCCAGTTATAACTACGCTACGTGAACGATCATTGGATATGCTTTTGGAACTTCTAGCGTCAGATTCCACAGCTTGCGACGAGGATGCCACATTTTCAACAATGCTTCCACGAGGTGAGCTTGGAACAACGTCACGTTTGATCGGACTCGCATCATCAACATCTGGCTCGTCCAGCGTTGAGTTTACATGCTCTTTGTCGTTAAATTTATCCTTTAGCCCCAACTCTTCATGCGGGGCTACGTGCCTTTTTTTCACTATTCCAGCTTCATCATCACTTAATTGTCTCTTTGTTTTGAGCTGCAGCTTCTTCTCTGCTATCAACAAACTTGTAAGTTTGGACAGAGCCTTGCTAAGTTTCGGTTTTTGTTGTTTTGCCTTGTCCTTTTGCAACCCCAAAACTGCAAAAGCATCCCGCGCCGACTTGGTGCTTGTTATCATGACATCCACGTCTTGAGAGGATCCCTGCTGCACCACCTCTTGCGAGTCAAGACATGAGTTGACATGAGGCTCATAGGCGTCCAAAGAAAACTTCTTGAAACATATAGGGCACTCTTCCATGGGTCAAAAGTTCACAACTAAATGTTAAAAGTGAGATTTGAGAAGTCAATTTTGGATTATTTCCATGCGTGAGATAAGCTGCAGAAAAGGAAGGAAATAATAGCGTATTGAACGATAACTTGGTCATTGAAAAGTCCAATAGGATGAGACTAAATATAGCAGCCCAAATCTCTTTTGAATGCTCAATATAGCTTTGATTTACATTGTAGATCAACCACTTTGGGTTCACCCAGCTTGTCTTTATCTAGGCGATAAAGCGACTAAAACAAAAAAAAAAATAAATTGAAAACTACATTGAAAGAAAAAAATTGTATTCCAAATCATCTGATTGACGCGTTTGCAACTCTGCCATGACTATCGATATCGTGTGGAAAAGCATTCCTATTAAGCCTAGAGAACTCAGTCTTGCCAAAGTATTACGATGTGGACAAACATTTCGGTGGAAGAACGTGAACGATGTGTGGTCTTTTACATTACAAGACCGTATAGTGTTGCTTAAGCAAGACGAAGAGAAGTTACAGTATGCGAGTGTTTTACAACAAGGGATTGATAAAAAACCCGCAGTGATTGATACAGAAACAGAAGGATTTGTGAAGGATTATTTTAATCTTGGTACTAATTTATCGAAACTTTACACCCATTGGACACTGCAGCACGAAAAATATGCATCATCAAAGAAATCAGTTGAAACACCTTTTACAAAATTCACCGGAATTAGAATTCTTCGTCAAGATCCTTGGGAAACCACAGTTTCATTTATTTGTTCTTCAAATAATAATGTTAAACGAATCTCTAAAATGTGCGATAACTTATGTACAGAATTTGGGAACTATATCAACACTCATGAAGGTATTCGGTATTATAGCTTCCCTTCAGCTGAAGTTCTAGCTGAAAATCCCAATGTAGAAACCAAATTAAGAGAATTGGGTTTTGGTTATAGAGCCAAATATATTTATCAAACTGCTTTTAAACTTATTAATGGAGAATTATCAATTGATACTCTTTATGACTTAAGAAATAGACCGTATGAGGAAGCTCATACATATTTATTGAACTTTACTGGCGTTGGTCCTAAAGTGGCTGATTGTATTTGTTTGATGGCTTTAGATAAACATGACGTGGTTCCTGTAGATACTCATGTGTATCAAATTGCTATTCGTGACTACAAATTCAAAGGCAGCCGTGATTTAAAGACTATGAATAAGGAAATATATTCTAAAATTCGTCTGCATTTTAAAGATATATTTGGTCCTTACGCTGGTTGGGCTCAATCAGTTTTATTTGCATCAGATTTACTGGATTTGAATAACGGTATAAACGTTGTTGAAAAAGTTTTGGCCGTCAAAGTTGAATCCAAAAAAGTTAAGCTTGAAGAAACTACAGTTAAAATAATAGATGGCCCAAGAAAGAGAATAAAAAGAAAGTGATGCAGCAAACTAATACTTACAAGGTTTTATTAAATTAACGTTTATAACTGAATTTTAGAAAATCAAAATTTGAACTAATGAAAGAAATGTATAACTTGAAAGGTATAAGGTGTTTGTTTTGAAGTTGGGCTTAAATTAATAATGCAATCATTGGAATTAAAATCATGGATGCGAAAGGCTTAATTTGAGCAGACCCGCTACTAACTACAAGTGGAACTGGAGTACTTGAAGAGCTAGAAGAGGATCCTGCGCCAGAGCCAGATCCTGAACCTGAAATGCTACCAGAACCTGAGCTAGTAGAACCTGTTGAAGTAGAACCAGTAATAGAGCTGGTAGAACTAGAGCCTGAAGCACCTGCTCCAGAAGCACCTGATCCAGAAGCACCTGCTCCAGAGCCAGTAGCACCAGAGCCAGTAGCACCAGAGCCAGAAGCACCTGCACCAGAGCCAGAAGCACCTGCACCAGAGCCAGAGCCAGAGCCAGAGCCAGAGCCAGTAGAGCCAGAGCCAGTAGAGCCAGAGCCAGTAGAGCCAGAGCCAGTAGAGCCAGAGCCAGTAGAGCCAGAGCCAGTAGAGCCAGAGCCAGTAGAGCCAGAGCCAGTAGAGCCAGAGCCAGTAGAGCCAGAGCCAGTAGAGCCAGAGCCAGTAGAGCCAGAGCCAGTAGAGCCAGAGCCAGTAGAGCCAGAG
>JAKTWE010000040.1:0-104968 GCA_030581955.1 Kurtzmaniella fragi | reverse complement strand
TCTTTCTTCCTTTTTCCAATGTTTATTTATTGATATTCGCGTTTGATCTACTTTCTTCCAAACCAATGACTACTTCGAGTGCAGCCAATACAGAGGAAACAGCATACCTCGATCTTTGCAAGACTATCATAGAGCAAGGAGAGCACCGCCCGGATAGAACAGGGACAGGTACCCGCTCTATATTTGGTCCTCCGCAGCTCAGATTCAATCTTTCTGATGACAAATTTCCACTTCTCACCACTAAACGCGTGTATTCCAAGGGGATCATTCACGAACTTTTATGGTTCATTGCTGGCTCTACTGATGCCAAATTACTCTCTGACAAAGGAGTCAAGATTTGGGAGGGTAACGGGTCTAGAGAGTTCTTGGACAACTTGGGTCTTACCCATAGAAGAGAAGGCGACTTGGGACCAGTTTACGGGTTTCAATGGCGTCACTTTGGTGCAGAATATAAGGACTGTGATGCTGATTATAAGGGTCAAGGTGTAGACCAACTTCAACAAGTCATTGATAAATTGAAAACTAATCCTTACGATAGAAGAATCATCATGTCTGCATGGAACCCTCCCGATTTTCCTAAAATGGCCCTTCCTCCATGTCATGTGTTTTGTCAATTCTATGTGAATTTCCCGGAAAATGGGAAACCAAAGTTATCTTGTCTTTTGTATCAAAGATCTTGTGATATGGGGTTGGGGGTTCCTTTCAATATTGCTTCATATGCATTGCTTACTAAGATGATAGCTCATATTGTAGATATGGACTGTGGCGAGTTCATTCACACTTTGGGTGATGCTCATGTTTACCTTGATCATGTTGATGCTTTACAAGAACAAATAATAAGAACTCCTCGTGATTTCCCCAAGTTAATGATAAAAGAGGAGAGAAAGGCTCAAATTAAAAGCATTGATGATTTCGTGTTTGAAGATTTTGAAATTGTAGATTATACCCCATACCCTCCAATTAAGATGAATATGAGTGTTTAAATTGAAATGTAACCTATTTTAACTAAAAAGTGATTGTAATAAGAGGCTAAAATCCTTATACAATTTAATATATACCTGACATAATTTTTAATGTAAATCTATATATTCTATATACTCTCTTTCTTGACTGTAGTTGTGTTTGTGATGTTTGTCAAAGCCTTTCTAGTTGATGCAATTTCGTCCCCGGTCGCGGTGAAAAGAACGTTGGATTTTCTTCGGAGTTTTCTGTTGAGGCTGGTAGGTTTATAATCGATATCTTTTTTACTTCTACGAGGACGCTTCCTACTCAATTCGTCTGCATTTTCCTTACCTGATTCCTTTTCTGACTGGCTAATCTTTTTAGCAATATCTGCTTTAGTTTTCGCCAACTCGTCTTGGTGTAATTTTAATTGATGCTCCTTTTCTTTCCTCAACTGTTCTTCTTGGCGTTTTGTTTCTGTTTCTTGTAATCTCAATTCATGTTCCTTTTCCTTTTTTAATTGCTCTTCTTTACGTCTTGCTTCTCTTTCCTGAGATTTCAACTCCAATTCTTTTCGTCGGTTCTCAGCAACAATTCTCTTTTGAATTTGCTCTTTTTCTATTTTGAGCTTTTCCTTTTCCTTTTCAATTCTTTCCAATTCTCGTTGCCTTATTATTTCCATTTCAAACCTTCTTATTTCCTCTTGCTTTTTGATATCCTTCTCCATTTCTAATTCATGTTCTCTTTTTTCCAATTCCAATTCGATATTCAATTGTTTTTCAAACTTCGCATCTATTGAAGATACGTCTGACTTCCTAGCTTGAGTTTTAGGTTGGTACTCTCCAATTTCTTGATATGCAACAAAATCTGTACGATTCTCGTCCACTTCTTCATCATCTTTATCCCAATGACTCAAAATCTCCACGTCATCTTCAGAATCATCAAATAATGATTTTTCTGTTATGGATAAATCCAGATGTGATGGTTTGGGACGTTCAAATTGCAGTTTTGGAATTATATCATATGAAGTGCTTTCAGGAAGTGGAGTGCTGGAATGTACGCTGTGAACGTCTGACGTAGATGAAGGGATGTCCAAAGATACCATTTTTTCTGGGAGCTGTTCTTGCAGTCTCACCTGATCGAATAAATGGAATACCTCTTTGAATTTGTCCAACACTCCTTTTTCAAGTAACAGTAATTTTTCATTTAATATCTCTTTGAAGCATTCGTTTTGATTATTCTGTTTGCGTAAATGTACATTTTCCTTGGTAAGGTCGTTGATTTTGGAGTCTAAATTACGGATTTTGGCCAACAATTGGGAGTTTGTTCGAGCTAAAGTCTGGTTCTGTTCCAAATATCTTTTACGGATTCGGTCGGTACTTTCTGGCGCAGGTTGTATGTCATTTTGAACGATATTAGTGCTCCTGCGGGGTTCTTGAGAAAGAGTTTGTCGTCTACTTCTAGCTAGCTCGGCCATAGAAGGCGAGACCATCGATGGGCGTGCCATTTGTGGATTGTCAACTAATTAGATCACTTAGAAGTGGTGTGTAGTCAAACAAAAAAAAAAAAACATGTATAAAAACGATAGTAAATACAAATAAATAAGTAAACAAACAAAACAAACAAAGAAACCAAAAAAAAAATGTGCAGTTGAAATTAATCAACTAATTGATATAAAACATATTTGAAGAGTAAAGTCGCGTATTTTGACCTGAAATCAAACAATGTCTAGCATCATACAACTGAAGATCGCGGAAAAGCGTGCCGAACTTGAATCGTTGAACGAAATAAAGAGGTTCACGGGAATATTGACCAGTCAGTTGGAAAACTTGGAGTCCAAACTTGAAGACATGGCCGAAGGAACAGAAGCAGTGGCATTGGTTTTGTCTAATTGGCAGAATGTAGTAAATTCGGTGTCATTGGCATCTTTAGGATTACTTAAATACTCACAGAAGGACTACGAAAAGGGGGCTCCATTGCCTGAATATCTAGTGAGAATACCTTTGGAGGACGGCGAATCCAAGAAGCAGAATGTAGAAGAGGAAGATGATGAAGATGATGACGATGAAGGAATTACTCTAGAAAGTCAGCAAAGTGATTAAATCAAAATAAACTATCAATTTTACGAAGCAAGGCTGGACCTGATGACTTCATTTTCATTTATCAAATTATATATTGTACATAATCTAAAGAACAACGTCTAAATTATTTTGGGAGCCTTTAAAATTGGCATTGTAAGTGATTTGAGTAATTAGGGACTCGTATTTTAATTGCTATTATGCAATGCAATAGCTGATCTAATAGCTTGGATCCACCTGTTCAAATCATTGTGGTCTATATACTTGATTACTTTGTCTTTTGCATTAGTGGTATCTTCAATAGAATTCACATTGGAAAGAACATAATCTAATTGAGAAGTTATATCATCATTTTTAGCTCCCACTGACTGGAAGGTTTTGTATAAAACACTGTTTTCAATTCTCAGTTTACTAATAGCATCATTGGACTCTATATTTTGAGTCAATGTATTCCAATCATCCGTCAAACCGAGTAATCTTAACCAAATAATTCTTGTTTGTTTGATGAATTCGGATTCGTTTGTAAGAAGCGATGCTATCCTGAACGCATGTGCAAATCCCTTTTGATTTAATGCGTTAGGCTTAATCAATGTTAATACACTAATAAGCTCTTCTGCCTCTAAGGCCACATGCTTGGAAATCTTATCAAGTGCTGACCCATTGGAACTAGTCAAAACATTGGCCTTGACGTTTTCATTCAAATAGTTTTTACTTATGAACTCGGCACTTAAAATAGTTCCATCCTTGGCTAATTCTTCATAAAGTTCCTTTTGAATACGAATATGAATTAATTTTGCATTGAGTTCACCAACTGTTTCTTCTTCATCTTCATCCATCTTGTCTTCCAATACAGTGGAAGTAGAAGAAGCTGCTAATGAAGCAAGTTTGGCTAATGAAACTTTTAACTCCAAATTATCAATGTTTTGATCATTCTTGGTGGAACGGATCAATGATTCAGAACCAGCACTGTAATTTTCATCCATAAAGTCTTTGATCCATGAGAAATTAGATGTCTTTTGAGGGAATTCCTTGAAATATCTAACAGCATATTCTTTGTAATCTTTTGATTCTAAAAGAATACGTTGAATATGGTCATTTTGAATGTAATTGTCATACAATTTCAGGGCAAACTCATAGCCAAATTTGTCGAAGTATTGGTTATATAAAGCATCAAGATCATTAACAGAGTTCGATTTGAGTCTACGAGTTTCTAAAACTTCCACCAAAGACGAAAGATCCAAATAATACTCACTGATTGTTAAGGCTTCCTTATCGAGGCCACGAGAAAGTAGTATATTTATCCATTCCTTCTTACTTGCGTTGTACCATTTAAGATATTCTTTTAATTGTAATCCATTACCGTTTGCTTGCATGAATTTAATTGCACTATTCACCAAATAATACAACACCTCACACAATTGAATCACGTATAATTTGGTTTGACTTGATTCGAGTTCTAAAGGTTTATTACCAAATGCTTTTCTATAAATTTCTTCAAACTTAACAATCAAATCAGTATCAAAAACCCACAACTTAGTTGGTGGCATTTCTTCTTCCATGTGTTTTTTCTCTGTATTATAAATACCTTCGTGTAAAGTGGCTACTAAAAGTTGAATTAAAGTCGATAATGGAGTGTCCAAATGTACTAAATGTTCAATAAATAACGTGAGAACTTCATTTATGTCTTTGACATCTTTGCAGAAAAAATCATCTATAGATTTCTTGGAAATGTTTTGGAATTCAGCACTCAATTCTGAATTTGTTTTCAATTGCTTCCATAATTCCAAGGCAACTTTAGTTTTCTCTAATCTCCTTAATACTTCAGGGACTAAGTAGTGGCCAAAGTTACGTTTCACAAACAATATCATAGTTTCAAAATATCCGATTTTTAAACTCAAGAACTCTCCAATTGTAGGAAAAATTGAAGGAAGATGGTTTAATTTTTGAGATTTATGTGTGTTTGAGGAAGGCAGTTCGGAAGGTAAAGATGGAAGATAAGGAGAAGTTGAAATCATAATTTCATCCAATACTTGAAGAACTGCAGCAGTAACATCTTCTTGTTCATATTCTTCGTTAAGATCAAAATCAATTGCAGTGTTTTTGGAAAAAAATATCGCTTGCTCAATATGTGACTTAACAACTTTTTGAACGGAGTCTGTTTCAATTGACCCATTGTTGACCCGGGAATCTTTTACAGCAGGGAATCTTTCAACACGAAGTACACCAAAACTTGTGGTAATGAGAATAATTGAAGGATTGGTGTCAGTATCTTGATTTTCAAATCCATACCCAATCACTTCAATGGAAGATTTTAATTTGATAGTATCTTCCCAACGTGGAGTATAATACTGAACCGTGTTCTGCGATTCAATGTAAGAAAAATCTATATCAGTAAGAATAATCAAAGAGTCAATGATTATGAAGGCAGTGGTCCCTGGTGATGGCAAGAACAACTTTGGCCTATTTTGAGATGATGGTTTCCATGTATCCTTAATTTGCAACTTATGACTTCCATATAAAAGCGCTCCGGTTTCATCAATTTTGATAGTAATTAGGACATATTGATGTTCATAGATAGATGTAAGAGCTATGTATACTTGATCATGAGATTCAATTGGCCATAAATCCAAAATTTTAATGTTAAGGTAATTAGCAGAATCGCCAGCAAAAGTTTCAAAATCTCTGTTTAAAAGAGGCAAAAGTGAATTATAATAAGATCTTTTTTTATCCACATATACTCCCGAAGGACCATGCTGAAGTGTTATATAATTGAAGTTTCCCTTCAAATCTTGAATAATTAGAACTTGACCATTCTCCAAATTCTTGGATTTGATACTTACAATTTCCATATCACCTCCATTACCGCTTTTCAAAAAATCAAGTATACCCCTTGAACCTTTCAAAGGTAATTCAATAACTTGTAATTTCGGTTTATTAGTAAAATCACGTAACGAAAGCAAAAAGCAACGAGCGTTGGAAGTAGCAATTACAATACCAGCAGGTTCTACATTTTCAGCTAAAGTGACAAATTCTCCGTTGTTAAGAGGAATCTGAGCACTCAACAGCTTGTTATTGATTAATCCCAAAGCAGGAGCATGCTGGACACTTTCGTAAAATTTGATTGAACCTAATGATGCATCCATGATCACCAATCCAGGATCGTCAGTGACTGTGGGGCGGGTCAATATTGCTAAGGGTGTGACGTCGGCCACCGGGAACT
The DNA here is from genome assembly GCA_030581955.1 of Kurtzmaniella fragi. Classification (NCBI taxonomy): domain Eukaryota; kingdom Fungi; phylum Ascomycota; class Pichiomycetes; order Serinales; family Debaryomycetaceae; genus Kurtzmaniella; species Kurtzmaniella fragi. The sequence continues at coordinate 98,728 of JAKTWE010000040.1, read as the reverse complement.
GAATAGATAACGGGCTGGCGTCAGTGGACTTATAGCTCCATACATTGATGGTCTTATCACTGACCACGAGGGCATAGTTGGAGATATTGTCTGTGTAACCATTAAGTAGATCCAAGGGTTCATGGAGAACAGAGGGAGCGGCAGGGAGTTTCAGCACGCAGTATTTCGAGTTCTTGGTCAATTCAACAGTCGCAGATGTATCCTTGGCCAACGGAGGCACAAGGCTGCCCAGTTCACGGGGTTTGAAGATGGATCGCTGGTCCATGTTGAAGCGAAGAAATGTGATAAAAAACAAGAAGAACAAAAAAAAACATCAAAAAAAAAAATCAATAATAATAATAATAACTGTTGTGAAAGAGAAGAATAATAGTGGCAGAAATATTACAAGAGAAGTAGGGTTTAAAAAAGGGCCGATTGAGCTGACATTGACATATAGTTGATAAGTCAAAGTTTTCGATTTAAAAGTGAAGTTTGGGCTGAATAAGAACAATATTGATAGAAAACTACTTGTTTATATTCTGCTAAGCAGAAGAGGAACTTTAAGATTATATACTCAGAAAACGGAACGATTATATCATGCTAAAGTTCTTCAACAATGTATATTTAAGCGTTTCAAAAAAACCCATGAAGCTTCGTAGTGAATTTTGGACTTTTAAGTATTATTTCAAAGCTTCAATCGGTCATTTGACATTGATTTCATTCTGATTTCAAGATTTCTCTACTACTCTAATAGATATTGCGAATTGGGTGAAAACTTAATTGGCAATAAATTTGAAAATCAATCAACTATGCTTCCAAAAGCCCAAAACAATCAATTTTGAATTCTTTGATGTTCTCTTTACGTCAAAATACCTTTCAGTGTTTTTTTAAAAACTCACTCATTTGCCCCAAAATACTGGATTCTTCGTACTCATTCCTACATCTCTTTCACTATGTTTGTATTATAGATATATATTCCATTATGCTACAGTTAATTCTTTTGTTTCTTTGGAGATGGCTCACCTTCATCAGCACTTACAAAATCGTCTTCGTCTTCATATTCTTCATCATCAGAACCAGGTTGGTCATATTTCAGCTTCAAACCCTTCATCTTTCTGGTTTGCAATTTACCCAAATCTTGGTTACCAACGTGAACACGACCAATCTTATCACCCATGAAATCGGTAGCAACATTCTTCTTAACCTTGGCTTGTAATTGCTTAGGTCTCAGAAGAGCATCTTTTTCAACTTCTGGAGCTGGTTCAATTCTTCTACCGATCTTGAAATCAAATCTTGGACCAATTTCATCCACTTCCACACGAGGAACTTTTTGGTTGGATTTATAGGTCTTCAACTTATATACTCTGAAATGTAACAATGGTAATTGCTTGGAGTTTGGATCTTCAATTTCTCCTACTGATAATGCAATAATATGTTGTAAACCAGCAACATCCTGTAAATCAGTTTCGTCTCCTCTATAAAAATCCATAAATAACGACTTGAGGTGTTGGAAAACAGGGTGTGAATCAAAAGCTGGTCCATTGAAAACAAACATTGGTTTCAACCCAACGTTGAAAGTTAATTTCTTGAAATCTTTTAATAATTTAACATCATTTTGTATGGATAATTCAACCATATCGTACACTTTATGGTTGAAAAATCTAGTGAAGGTTAAGTTATTAGGTCTCTTTTTGTTGTTGGATGTGAAAACCATCAAGGCGCTGTCGTTCTTCTCTGAGAAAAACTCCAAATCAGCAGCATCTTCAAAAGGTCTGATCTCATTCTTTCTTGAAAATTTTTTGGCTTCAGGTTTCTTCAAGGCCATCAAATCACACATAGCATCGTGTAAAAGCTGGTTGCTGGTGGCTCCTGGGACAAAAAGCGCACTCTTGGTGTTCTCTACCAATTTGGCTTCCTTCTTGGCCAAAGCCCTCTTGGAACGTGCATTTTTGGGCTTGATAGTTCTAATCATTTCGAATGAAGTAGATGAGATGTTATAAAAAATGTGATATTTAGCTCATCTGAAAAAAAAATATTAGAGGTTGACGGGTCAGGTGACTGTTGGTGAGATGAGATGGGAAAATAGAAACTAAAATCAAAAAAAAAAAAATAATAATAATAATAATAGGTCGTACCCGGACTCGAACTGGGGTTGTTTGGATCAGAACCAAAAGTGATAACCACTACACTATACGACCGATTATTATCGGATAGGTCTAAAAAGCAACTCACCTGGTTGGTTTGGATTATTTAACAAACTTGTTAAATGTAGATACTTAATATACTGAGTAGTTTGATTTGGAATTTTAGATTTGAATAAACATTTTAATATTTACATCTTATGTTTCCAGTACTTTTAGCTTGGTGATGTTAAAATCTAATGAATTGAACGTATTTTGGTGTTCTACACTTTATTAATTTCTCTGAGATTTGGAAAAAAAATGCATCAATATAAATATTGGTGAAGAACTACTAACTATTTTCTCTTGAACAAGCTCTACAAAATGTTCAATGTTTGAAAATGGTAACTTATACAATTGAAATCTTTACTCGAAGCAGAAAACCTTTTAGAAATAAATATATATTAATTAAGTCGGATTATACTGATCATATCTATTCTATAGTATCCTTCCTTACAAGATATGTAACATATCCTTATGCCCAAACTTGCAATTGTTCAAAATAATCCACCCTCTTGTCTCCTATATTGTCTGCAACAGCTCTTCTAAGATCATCCACCATTGCAGGATGCCCACATGTAACAAATGCAGTACTCCCTGAAGAAGTCTCAACCAGATCTTCAACAATAGTTTCGATTTTGGGCCTACTATCCACAAATTTAATATGGTTTAAATCTTCCTTCATTTCCGCAACAGATTTCGGCAACGACATGTTGATGGATCCATAGTTTACCGAATCTTCAATATCATCAATTGAATATTTTCCACTAGTTACATAGATGGTGGCATCAATTTTAGTATTGGATAATTTCTGCAATTCTTCGGTAAACCACGTAAGAGTTTTATACTCTCTTATGACCCAGAATAATTTGACTTTTTGCTTCTCGTTATGATAATTCAGGAGAGAAATAGCTTCAGCGTAAATACCCGGTATACCATTTCCTCCAGCAACAAATATGGCCGAGTCATATTTCATTGCAGGAGTTTGTTCTCCGTATGACCCTTCCACTGCAACTCTATACTTTATGGAATCTGTATATCTCAATTTATTATACAACGTCTTTGTAATTCCATCTTTGATTTTACAATACAAGATGATGTTTTGATTATCTTCATCCACCACATAAGTGAATGGGTGAGATTGCCAAAAATACAAAGGCAGCAGAATGAAATGAATGAATACATGTCCGCCAGGGATTGTTTCCCACCCTTCAGGATAAGGAACAATTATCTTCAAACATTCATCCTTAATGAGAGATATCTCTGCTTCTGGAAACCCAAATTCAAGTAATTTGAAAATTCTTACAATTCGATCTGACGCCCACAATGCAACGGAAATATAGTAAAACCAAACATAAGCAATGGTTTTAACATGATAATAACCACCAATAATGAAAATTGCTGCCAATATTATATGAGTGACAAGAAAAAATTCGTACCATTTCCGACGAAGTATGAGTATACTGTGAATTAATATGAGTAAACCTGCTTGATAGGCCAAAATACCAATCACCATATATGTAGCTTTTGAGTCAGTTTCCCAATGTTCGGCCATGAGTTGGTAATACGCGTTAGCGTGAATATAAACCATAATAACAATAACTCTTGATACCCAACGATGATAAGTTATGAAAGTTGCATAGTCCCAACCAAGTAACCATTGCAAGAAATTATTTCTACCAGCGAACAAAACCAAAAATGGTAACATGAAACTTGCTATAGCACTAGATCGAACTGCTTCAGTTCGAAGGTAAAATTTGTACTTGCTTGGATATAGGAGATCATGATCATAGCCTCCTATATCGTAATTCATTAAAAATACACACAAACCAACAAAACCAGAAATGATCAACAGTTCCGCTCTTGTTGGAATAAGCATGATAGGAAAACTAAACATATCACACCAACGACGTGGAATCCACTTTCCTACTATGGCCAGCCATTTGAAACTTAATTCGTCGGTCTTTTTGCGACCAAAAGTGGCAGGTAAAACAATGTATTTCCGGAAGAAATTGCTTGCGTACCCATTGCTATTTTTGATGTATTGAGGAAACAAAAATTTAGACCAATTAGAAATAAAAGCATATGCAAAAATGATACACCAATAAACCACTAAAATATTAGTATAATAAGTGGACTTATTGTAAATGCCCATGAAAGCTGCAAAAGACTCTTTATAATCATATATAAGAGTCTCATTTAATTTGATGGGAATTCCTTGAGGCACACTTCGATTATAATCATCAATTTCCGAAGGGTATTTACCATGAGATTCATAAATTTCATCTGCTTTTGCTAAATCCGCAAATGAGAGATTAACACCTGATATGTGACACATATCTATCAATGATTGCATGACTTTTGGATTTGATACTTTATAGCAGTGAGCTATTGTAGATAGAGCCCAATCGTTCTTACAATAACATTCGATTGAGTTATAAATGGAGGAATCACAGAATGTGGCAGTGGTCATTATTTGAGTATTGCATGAAAAAAATGTCATTTCTGCTGAGCTATAGGCCTTCATAGGTTGCAGTCGAAGGGATGATTCTGGAGTGTTCAAAGTCCAAAACATGATCAACACTCCTATTACCGTACATTTTTTTAACAACTTCAGTCGTATTTTAGTAGCTCCTATGAGCAATGACAATGTTAAAATAGCCAACTTAGAGACCCACATGTGTTATGAATGATAATATATGAAGTTATAGTTGGTATTGGATTATTGATGACGATTTAATTGCCCTTTTGTTTCAGTAGAGTTGTTGTTTGTGCTGCAAAATCTTGAGATCAACGTGGCGGTGATGAGGGGTTTTAAATGAATAACACCGCAGGAGTAGACGTAGATACACTACAGTCAAAAGCACTTCTCAGTAGGGATATAAATAGCTCGTATTATTAGTAATAGGGAAGGCAAAACAAAAAATGGCAGATCAAACGGATTTGGATCAGATTAACAATTTTTTTTTTATGTTGGAAAAGCGTGAACTGATTAAAAAGATAAAATTAAATGCCACAAAGCACGACAGTAGCACAAAACTAGTAGGAGCTTCTTGACAACACGATCACTAATTTAGGCTCCTAACGAAAGGGTATAATAAAAATGAGAGGAAGGAAACAATACAACAAACACGAGCATCATATAGGGAAAGATTAGGAGAATGGGACATCCGATCGGTTCGGTCCGTTCCACAGGTCACTAAATTAGAGCTCAATTAATTGCCCAGAATTAAGTGTTTCTACCAGGTGTTATTAGGTGGAAAAAAAAGTTAAAATTTAAGCTAATCAACACCGAAATCGGAGTCTCTTTTTTCAACTGGCTCTACACTAAATATGAATAAGATTAGATTCGCCAGGAAAATAGATTAGAATTACTATGAAATTAAGTTTGTTTGCAATTAGGTCTAATGGCTATAGAATCTGTCAAGAGCAATGATTTAGTTGAAATTTAAAGTGAATGTAGCTGTTCATCGGTTCAGGTATTCTATTGCTTGAGAGTTTTAAAGCGTCTTCGTCTTTCATAGTAAATCCAAGTGATTCTATTACGCTAAGTATTTTTTTTCTGCCCTTCGAACTTTATTCCAGCCTGTTAGCAACTAGTAATACTTCTATATCTTATGCCTCATCATCTCGTCCACTATATTGTTCAAAACTTGTTGCTTTCGCCACTGCACACTGACTTAGAAGCTCTGTTCGCATCTTTCTACCTCTTTTCCTTTCAGTTGCTTATTCACTATTTTATTACTAATATCGCAATTGGGGTTCCAGATCTTTGGCTGACAAAATTATGTCAAATCGCATCTTATCAAATCTCATTCCACAACCCATAAATAATCATATATTCCACTCTGTTCCACTAATATATACATCTATTACGCTACTACTGCCATGTCTTTACAATCCACTCATCTTAAAATACAACAAGTGCCTCTCAATGAGATCAGAAGACCAATCCCGCCTGTTCTCGATAATCAGAAAATTGATGCAATGGTATCTACTTTAAATGGAACACCCATGGCCAGCGCCACATGCGGTATACAAGACATCACTCTGGGAGAATTACCTCCAATTGATGTGTTTTTGGTCAAAGAAGAAGGGAAGTCATACTATTTTGCCTTCGGGGGATGCCATCGATTCCAAGCGTATGATAGACAGGCTGCAAATGGAGGGGAAACCACTACCATGGTTAAATGCAAGATTTTACCTGCTACTCGAAAGACTCTCAGAGTCTATCTAGGTAGCTCCGTCGACGAGATGTTTGGCGATAAACCATAATACAAAATCAATCGTAACAGATTCATTACTCATTCGTTATATATATATATATATATAGTTATAGATTAAATACATATGTACTATTTATCTTGGTTGTATATCTATGGGTATCAAAAAACATCAACTTATCCTTGAAGCGGCGAAGTGGATGATAAACTGTGTCTTGGTTCATCCTCAGTCGATTGCACCATCTTCTTTTGAAGCGCTATTCTCTTTCTGATTCTTTTACGTTGCCATGCGAGTGGAATTGGCAAAATTCCATGTTGTTCTTCGTAAATCAAAGACCAGAACACAAAAATTATCACCACCCAGTATCCAATATAAGCAAGTACACTTCCATAGGTTGCACTGTTGGTCCAGCCTAAAATAGCAGTGAATATCATCCAGAATGCTCCGTCTTCTTGAAGATCACCGTTGCAACAGTTCACATGCCAAACGCTAGTTTTGATGTCATAAGATCCTGGCCCATGACCAGTTTCGCTTACATCAAGACCGTCGCATGCATTAATAAAACTTTGAAGCTCAAAGTTCCATACTCCTTTGGAGAAAAGTCCAGCTGCAACCAAATATAATAAACAAGTGGATGAAATAAGGAACCATTGTAATGAAAGAGAATTACCCAGGCGATATAATAAGAAACCAACAAGGGTTCCTAAGAACATGGCAGCAACAACAGCATTTACAATGGATGAAACAGAAGTATCTTCATTGATTCCAATACCACCAATGAAAACGATAGCTTCCATTCCTTCTCTAAGGGTAGTAACGAAGGGTAAAATGAACATAAAATAACGATCACTCCACATTCTTTCATCATCTTTGGTTTGCAGATAAGTAAGACGATTGAATTTAGAATCTTTAATAGCAGCATGTAATTTAGCACTCCATTTTTCCTTCATTTTGTTGACTCTTAAAATTTTGACTCCCATTACTGAAATGATAATAGAGGCAACAATGGAAAATCCACCTTCCCAATAATGCTCAGCTACTGACCATAAATCATTACCTAACATGTAAAAGACCCATAAAATAACAGCTCCAATGATCATACAACATCCTAACCCGAGAAATCCTCCAGCCCAGATTTGCATTATAAGGTAATTCTTGATTTCAACTTCTTCTTTAGCTCTTTCTTCTAATTCGTTTTCTGCTGGTGGTTCAACGACAAACTTTTGATTTGAGATGGAAGGTGCCAACTCTGACAACTGTTCTCCATTATGCAATAACCCTTGTTGTTCAGCAGTACTATCATATTCAGAACTTGTGGTAGAACCAGATGTTTTCTTATTCTTGGTTGAATTAGTAAAGTTTTGATTGACAAATGCAAGAAGCACTGAAACGATGATGGCAGATTCAAGTGTCTCTCGAAGAACGATGAGGAACACCTGAATGGAGAAATAATCCTGAAGATTCTTCATTTAATTAAAGATATTCAACGTGTTATCGAGGAAAAAGATGAGATCTAAACAGTTTGGTAAAATTGGGTTGACGATCTGATTTCTCTTACTCCGAGCTCGGTACTTATATACAGGCAGCGGGTTCTTCGAATTCAAATCACTGAGATGAAATGATGAGCCGTTTGTCAGTTTAACGAAGTGTGAAAGTGGGAAAAAACAGTACGAGTATACCAAGAAATATTTGACCGGATTTAGAGGAAAGGCATTAATACAAGGATAAGGCAATAAGCGAAAAAAAAGAAGGGTATAAAAATAAACAGAAAATACTTAAAAGACGATGCATAGACCAAAAAAAAAAAGGACCACTAATTAATTATTAATTTACCACTTCAGCATGATGATGTACATGGCTTGTAAGATTCATCACCACAAACTAGAAGACTAAATCACTTATTATCAATATCTCTCACTTACAATATCTTTTATAAACGTTGTTGCCACCGTTTAACCCCTAACGATTGGATCATTTCATGAGGTTGTATACTGATGGGGTCTCGAAATATGCACAATAGCGTTAGGGTAATACAGTGCGAAATTTCCTTTGTCGTCTAGTTTACTGGTAGTTTGATAGGCACACTTAATAATTAACATCTTCAATTTATAGCTTCTAATCATTTCAAACATAACCATTTTATTACTATTTTAGGAACTACGTGGCAACAAATCATGTAGGTTCCATACTGTTTTAGTGGGGGGACCTGTTTTTATCATTTACTATGCACAAGAAAATAATTTAAGGTTTTATTCATGCCTTATAATTTTACACAATTAATGTAGATTATTCTTATTGTAAATAGACTGACATTGAAATGGATCATGTGATAGCCTAAAAGCCTTGTTAGTATCATTAAAATGACTGTATAGACTTTGATATCAAATTCCTGATTTTTATTTAGTGATTTATTAACTATGAATTTCTTCTTCTATATAAAATACTACCCTAATGTTACATTCGTCTTTTCTTGGCTTGAGGCTTTCTCATAAATAATCCCAGAGCCACTGCTTGTCTTTCTGCCCTTTTTGTTTCTTGACTTCTCATCTCTTCTGATGTATCCTTTCTCTTGGCACCCCACGTACTGTTGTTAATGCTTTTATTTCTAACAACCGAACTTTCCCTGTTGTCATACGACGGCCGTGGTAATTGTTGATGTGGTTGTTGTTGTTGCAGGTATGGTTGGTGTGTTTGTATCGATGGCACCTGATTTTGCTGCAATTTATATTTCTCAGTATCTATTTCATGACTCTCCTCGAACTTGGGTAACTGCGATGCTGATACTGGTTTTGGATCATTGACAAAATACTTGTGTTCCAAGGCATCCAAAGCATTGAATCTTTTCAAAGGATCTAATTTAAGAAGACCCGAAAGTAAATCAACTCCGTCATCGTTCATTAACGGTTTAAAACGAGTCTCTAAACTTCTTTTACAAGTGATCCCAATGCTAAAATCACTTTTATTGGGTAAATTCACTGCTTCTGGCCAATTGATCACATCTGGAGCCCCACAAAGTTCAAATACGAGTTGCGCTTGATGAGCATCTGTCTTACCAACTAATATAGGTCTCTTTGTAAATAATTCTGCAAAAACACAACCAACCCCCCAAAGATCAACAGCTGTGGTGTATTTTCTATCCCCCAACAAAATTTCTGGTGGTCTATACCATCTTGTTACCACCAATCCTGTGTAAGGACGCTCTCCACCTCCTGGACCTTGTCCCAAAATCGGGGTTTTCCCATGATATAATCTTGCTAATCCAAAATCTGCGATCTTCAAAACTCCATCGTTCCCTACTAATATGTTGGCTGCCTTGATATCTCTATGTAAAAACTTTTGTTCATGAATGTATTGCACCCCTTGGAGTAATTGTTGCATCAAGCATTTGATATGAGGCACAGTGAGTCTAACTGATGGATTACGAAGTAACCCAACAAGATCCAGTGCCATATACAGAGAAACTGTATAAAAACATCCTCTTTGATGCACCAAATCCTTGGGATTCAGTACTTTGGGCGCTTCATACACCATGTCTATAAGTTCTAAAATGTTTTTGTTTTTTAATTGTTTCAAAATGGTAATTTCTCTCATTGCAGTAATAGGAAACCCTTCTTTGGCCGAATGATTCAAAAGTTGCTTTAATGCCACTGTCGATCCTGTTTTGCGATCTTTGGCCTTTTGAACCACCCCAAATGTTCCTTGTCCTAGCTTTTGAAGACGCTCATATCGACTCATAGAGTTCATATCCCTAATCCTGGGCTTGGAACGTCCATTAGCCTCTGAGCTGTCAGGCATTTTGCTTAGATCGGCGATTTGAAATGGAAGGTTGAGGTTTGTAAAAGTTCAAAAGAATAAATGTGAGGAAAAAAAAAAAAGAAAAATGCTCCCCACCTTGTAGCCAGATGCAAGAACATTGGTTGAAGGTATGGTTTACCACTGATTGAATCTATCCTTAATCAAATTTCAACTCTTTATGTTGTTTCTACAAAAGCATTATGCAATTAACATTTTAATATCTATTTAAACTGTGTTTGGTTCGTAACAAACTGCGTATTTGGATGCCTTCTTTCTCTCACGCGATAATTTGGCTGCTTCTTTAACATTAAAACCAGTAGCTAAAATTTGGGAGGTTTCTTCAAGCTCTAATCCTGATACGTCTGGTAACAAAAAGTATACAAATATGAAGGAAATCAAACACAAACCTGCAAAAAATGCAAATGTACCGGTAGGAGTAATCTTGATCAACATGGTTAAAAACGTAGAAGCAATAACCAATGAGCCAGCCCAGTTGGTACATGCGGCGTACATTGCTCCAATGGAACGAACGTTCACATCAGAAAACAATTCAACTCCGGTCCAGGCACTGTTACCAATTCCAATAGCATAAGAAGCAACAAATAAAACCATACCAATAATAATGACAATACCCCATCCAGAAATACCTCTAGCTGGGATATCAACTGAACCAGAAGTGAATTTTACTCCTAAATAATGAAATGCAATAGCACAAATGATCATGGAAATACACATCATTGGGATTGAAAAGACAAGAATTCTTCTTCTTCCGACTTTATCAATAATGCAAAGAGCAATACCAGTGAAAACAAAGTTTGTAGCAGCCACAATAATTGAAACAGCAGTTGCATTATCGAATCCAATGGTTTCAAAAATGGTAGCAGAAAAATACATCAAGGAATTAAAACCTGTAAATTGTTGAATTCCTTGTAAACCACAGGCTAAAATTAAAGCTCTAAAATTTGCTGGAGTAGAGTGAATAATCTTAATGGAGTTCCATGCTTGTTCCAATGGGTTTCTTCCTGGAACTTTAGAGTTGGAAGACACCATGTCATGGATAGTTGCTTCCACGAAAACATCATCGACTTTGGCATGAATTTTTTTAATCACTTTCTTTGCATTTTCATAATCACCTCTCATGATATAAAATCTTGGGGTGTCAGGTAAAAAGTAAAATAATACAAATTGAATAACTGGTGGGACCATACATAAACCAACTGAAATTCTCCAACCATTATGAACATGAGTTAATGGCCAATTAATAAAATAAGCCACTAATTGTCCCCCGGTAATAAACATACAATTAGTAACAATAAGTCTACCTCTGTATTTGGCAGGTGCTAACTCACTTAACATTAAGGGAGATATTAAAGAAGCTATACCAACACCCCATCCCAAAACAAATCTACCCACTATCATAGTCCATACAGTGTGGGCAACAAGTTGAATAATAGTACCAATAATGAAGATGATATTAGAACCCAATAAGACCTTTTTTCTACCAATTAGATTGGCTAAAATACCTCCTAAAATAGCCCCCAAGAATGCACCAAGTGAAGTGGCAGAAGTAATAAGTTCCTTTTCACCAGAAGTCAAAATTTTATTTGAAAGATCAGTTCCAACGTTGACCAAAGCGGAAGAAATATACCCTGTATCATAACCAAACATAAATCCAGATATAGAAGACAGAAGGGTCAAGATAATCACCATCTTGGTAGGTTTGGTGTGCAGATCAGAAAATGCAGATGTCACATCATTAGATGAAGATGGTCCTCTTCCAGATTCCACAAGAAGGTGATCCGATGACAGTTGAGTAGACTTGGAAAGAGTACTGGATACCTCTATTGGCACAGCACCTTTGTTCAGCATGATGATATAAATTAAAAGATTTGAATTAGTGATAAAATAAGGTTAGTTGAAATTGCTCAAACAACAAACAAATCGAAAATGATAGGTATGAAAGTTGTATAAAATAAAGTGAGCGACAATTTCAACAAAAACTGTTCTAAATATCTCAAGGATAGTATGCAAAAATGGAAAATACTTGTTAAAGACAAAGAAATCTCTTTATAATAACAACAAAAAGTAGTTAATTTTAAAAATAAAGAATATAGAGGGGGGTATTTATTTGCGATTTCAAAGTGTATGGCAGTGAAAATTTGGGCGAGTTTTCGGCGAAGTACACGTCTTTCTCGGCGAATTGTAAACCCCTTTTAAGTCATGCGAAGTCTCGGGACAATACAAACAAAAACTTTCCGGGATTGCAACTTAGGTTGAAAGTAGCAGAGTTTCAGATACGCCACTCCTTAAAAGCTGGATCAACCACCAGGCTAGCGAGCGTTTACTAAGAGGAATCAAATTGATGAAATTGATGGTATATCGAGTTTATCGTGACGGGAAGGCTTGACCTCTGGCCGGGTATGCATTGTAAACTTGCATAGAACTTCTTAGAAATCTGTTGGAATATTCAAAAGAATACCGACAGAGATAAGCTTACAAGGAGGAGGAGGGTTGGTCTTGAAGACAAAGTCAATTATGAAGGTGCTGCATACACCATTTGTTTTCAGATCCTAATCACATGGCATTGGAATAAACATTATATGTGCACTCCACACTTTGTATTGATATTGGGAAAAGGCTCTGTGTAGTGTGTAAATCAAAAAGGGTTGGAAGTGAATTAATATATAATAAACTAAAAATAAATTCAAGCTTAATCAAAAAATAAATTACCCCAGACATGATTGCTACACTGTAGTAGCAGCAATGTATTGTGAAAGGAAGCAATAGTTTAAAATTGTAGCATTGGTGAATGACCATTTCATGATTCAAATTCATCTGTTTATCAAAGCCGTAAATCAATTGAGAGAAATGTAACAAAACAATTGCTCTTTACTTTTATTATTCCTCTGTACTCTTATTGATATCCATTATTAGTTTCTTTCTCTACTATTTTTATTTTACTTCTCTCGACTTTCTCTCGAAAGCTACAATATTTAAAGCTAGGTGTTTATTGTAAATATTTACTTCTTTTCACCAAAGACAGCGTCAGAAGCCTGTTGTAAAATAGACTTGTCGTTGTCAGATTGAGCAGAACCAGCAGCATTGTCTAAACCACCTTTAACCTTGTCACCAAAGTGTTCAGTAGTAGATTTTTCAGAGTCTGGCTTAACAGCAGCAGAGATTTTGTCACCAACAGATTGTCTTCCAGCGTCAGACATTTTTAATAATTGATTGAGTAGTAGAGTATAGTAAAAACTTTGAAATCAAGGGACAAACTACTGTTATTTATACTTTTCCCAACTCCACATTTGAGTTTATATTGTAGCAATCTTAATTTTGGACCCAGGCCCTGTGGCGTAATAGTATATATGATTTTGTGTGCTATTGGTGTTTAAGGGCTCAATCGAGAATGCTTAACTCAATTTAAATGCCACATGTATTTTAGACTATTACTTTATTGGGGATTTGTTTCTAATTTTTTTACTTTATTTTCACTTTATTTTTTGCCTATCGTTTCACTTACTACTACTACCAAATAGTTATATCAGTTTGATTGAATTAAATGAGGCTCAGATTTCAAGGGTCCACTAATGTGATTATATTTATGGAATATTTGGAGCAATTAAAATGACTTGGTTTCTATTAATTATATTGTAAAGAATTTACGGAATGATATATAGCAATTGATCTCAAACCATTCACCTTATTGAAGATTGATTGCTTTGAGGAATGATTTACCGGGTTTAAAAGTACAAGTGTTAAAACACTTGCAACCATGATATGTACTTGAACCATTTAGGCTCTACTAATATACACTTGGCAGTAGCAATAGTCAATGGTTTGGAGCCGTCTAACGGAAAAGTTTCCAATTGACCATCTATCACAACCTTACGCCCCTTTGACTCTGTTACCTTAGCTCTTAATACAACTGTACTTTGTGGAGGAGCTTGATTTAAAAAGTTTATTGCCAATTTGGCAGTAACTCCTTTTTTGGAAGGCAACAATGGGAAGCCACAGACACATAAACCTTCATCTAGTATAGTAGACACCACTCCATTATGAATTAAGCCATCTTGACTCACTAGTTGAGAACCTAAATGATAGAAACTAGTTAATTCACCCTTTTTCTCGTTCAAAAACACTATCGGATCGATTTCCATTAAGTTGGGTCCGAAAAGTAATCCCGATGCTACATGATTAGCACGGTGTTGCGAAGGAAACGACTTAGCTAACGATATGATTTCATTGGTTGTGTCATTTACAAGTTCTTTGTATTGATGAGTTCGAGTAATTTGACTCAAAGCCTCTTCATTAAAAATGTTGATTTTCTCGTCTTTCAAGTAATTCTTTCTCCATTCTTTGGGGAAAATAAGAAACCCTCCTGCCAACGCAGTCACCGGAACGACCATGCGCGTAATTCCTCTTAACATTTATGTATATTTTACTTCAAATATGCCTTCGAACGGCCTCCACAAGCTATGTTTAGTGGGGTATTGTATAGCAGTTTAAATTCAAAACTTTTGAGATCATTTATTTGAATAGTGAGTTGCAATGTACAGTACTTCTAGGCAAGAGGTAATTTGATAGTCATATAACACATCAAAGTAAGTATAAATGGAGATTTCAACAACATTTCGTGGATATTACATGTATTAGTAAAACAATTTTATTTCATCATGTTAGCTCAGACACTATAAACGTGTAATTGGGTATGTTTTAGTCGTTCCCAATTTCCCCAAGGTGCCTGCACTAAATTATTGAGGGCACCAAATACGCACCAGATTTCTAGATCTCTTCCCGCATCGATTCTCATCAATACATGGTCTATAACCCATTCTATTACATCTATTGAAAGCGGTTTTGTTGATATTAAGCCTTGCTTTACAAACATACATTTTTAGTAACATAAAACTTCTTTTAAAACATTCCAACTGCTTCCTACCTCTAATTATCACTGTTTCTTCTTTCATATATCGCTTCCTTAAATTGTCTTTTTTCTCATACAATTTTGCATGGCATCAGGTTGCGATTTTTGTCTTTTTTCCTTTTGATTTCAATCTTCTTATCTGCATTAACCACACATAACACTCCGATATTGATCTAGTGTCCTCATTTTTGACGTCCAGCATACTCCCACCTACAAACAGAATCCATTCTCTATATGAGTGGGTTTTTCAGTAAGAGTTTTGCGTCTTTAAACAGGCACAAAAAACCTCAAGGCTCAGGTCTAGCAGGGTTTAAACTACAAAACAGTTTGGAAGGCGATACCAACTCCAAAGTCACAGCTCAGATAGAAAAGTCAAACTCATTGAGACTGAGACTTGATGCATTGACGTCAGACTCTGAAACCTCCACATCTTCAGCAAAATCAACTGAAAACTACACAGAAAGACATCAGATCAGCCAGAGATATAGCCTGTCCAAGAAACAAACGAATGTCAAGTCTAGTCCTTCTTCATCTCATGTAAACACTTCAATTGAGTCAACCAAGGGAATCTTTGCATCACCATTACGGAAATATCTCGAGGAAGATCCGGTGGTCTTTTTATTCATCAAATCAATCAATATCAATGGTACCAGGTTTACGAGTAACGGTCAAAAACCACTCATTTTAAATATACTGCCTCACGAGGAATTTCTATATTTCACTGAAGGAGAGAAGATCATGGAGAACTTAATAATTCAAAGAAAAATCAACATTCAAGAGATATTTCTTTCCAACTTAAGCAGGTCCTTGTTGATCCAACTCAAAGATCTCAAGGGTTTCATTTATATTACATATCTTTCTGATGACAACGAGTTGATATCCCATTTCCATGACAAGGGTCATCTTTGGTTTGTAGACGTCAGAAAAAGACTCAGCAACAAGCAATTACTTGAGAGAATGGAAAAAATCACTGTGGATCGAGCTTTAAAAGATGATTTTAAAGGTTCCAATTTTGCATCTTCTACCGGACATACAAACGACCCTTTGAAAAACATCAAAAGTTTGCAAAATTCACCAAGAAACGTTTCCAAGCTGCCCATGACGTCGATCGATAAAAATGGTGAAGAACTGATCAATTCTCCTACTTCGAACGAAATTCCAACTAACGAAGCAGGCTCGCGTTCTAGAACTAGAAGTGGTACTGACTCGCTACCAGTAAAGGTTCAGGATGAGGTACCCGTACCTTTTGAACCTCCGTTAACGTTGAGATTCAAAGATGGAAAGAAATTTGTGGTTTCCTTTTCAGATTTCAAAACTTTGTACAACAATGACTGGATCAATGACTCTTTAATTGATTTTTTTATTAAATATGACATAGAACATGCAGTTGAAAAGGGAAATTTCGAATCAAGTGATATTTATGCATTCAACAGCTTTTTTTTCCCCAAATTGATGTACCAATCAATAGAAGGTGATGACATTGTAATTGATTACTATAAGAATGTCAAAAGATGGTTGAATAAAATTGATTTGATGTCTTACTCGTATGTCGTGCTCCCTATTAACGAAAACTCACATTGGTTTTGCTGTATAATCAAAGGTTTACCTCAAGTTTTAAGTGAATGTTTAATATGTAAAGACGAAAGCTCACCAATTGCCCAATTTGACAAGATACAAGAAGCAGATGAAAATATCGAGGAAAACACCAATGATAGAGAGAATGAATCTGCTTCAGATTGCAATAAAGAGACAAAGCCCAAAAGTTTCCGTGCTGAGCTTTTTATCTTTGACTCTCTTTCTCAGAAGCATTCAAATATCCATGACCCTTTGAAGTACTTTATCATTGAGTATTGTAAAGACAAATATGGCGTTGAAATACCCAAGGAAAGGTTTAGAATTGTCAATGCTAAAGTCCCCAAACAAAACAACTTCAATGATTGTGGTATTCACGTTATTTACAATGTTCGTAAATGGCTAAGTGATAAAACTGAATGTGAAAGATTATGGAAAGCAGGACCATCATCCAAATATCAGTCACGTCAATTCTTTAAGTCAGCTGAACGTAATAATATGCGAGTGTTACTAAGAGATACTTTACTTGATTTACAGAAGTCCCCCTCCAATATTATAGAAAGTAGATCCAACTCTTCCGATGATGACGATAATGACATAGAAATTATAGAGATGCCCCAACTCTCAGAAACTGATAAAACTCCATCAAAATCCAACAATCATAGTTTGGGAGTAAGAGATATTCGATCATCACCTCAAGTTGAAACTTCACCTAGGAAACTTACCGAAGGAACCTCTCCACCAATATCTGAATCTACCTCAACCCCAGAAGCAGCTCCATTTACAGACATCAAAATGGCTAATGAAATTTCTTCAAATAGTTTATTGTTGAACAAATCAATCAAAAGAAGATTTTCAGGAAAGTCATTTTCAAAATTAACTATTGAAATCATTAATCAAATTTATCCACAAGATGATGCATTATCTAGGTTTGACGTTGATAGAATAACCGATTTTGCGTGTACAATTAACGAAGTGGGTAAAGATAAAAGCGTGATTCTCAAAGAAGTCGATAAATTCTTACAAAATCAAGAAATCACAAAGCTTCCGTTAAGAACTCCAGAGAAAAAGAAGAATGTAACTACCAAGACTCGACCCAAAGATGAGAGTTTAGTTATTCGAGACATACCTCAAAATGATGACGAATTAAATAGAAGTGTAGGCGAATTACAATTGTCCGATAACACAGAAACTGCAGCGGATACATTATTCAAAAGTTTCCCCAACAAAAGAAGAAAATTGTTTGAAGCTGACACATAGCATAGTTAAATATAGAATATAGAATATAGAATATTTCACTTTACATCGACAGAATTAGAATTGATTTTGATGATTAGTTATCAATATTCATATTTTTAGCATATTTTTCACTCCTTTTGATTTACCGTCTACATACTGTTTAATAACACCGACTGACATATTCTTAAGCTTAATCTTACCTGTGTGATCTGATTATATTCACGGTTTTACGCACCAATCTACACCCATACTTAAGAAATGTGGGGTCTATTTCCTAAGCTTTCATACTTTGAAATTTGCATTATCAGTTCAAACGGTAAACTTTTACCAGATGCATGTTTAATATATTTAAATCACCGGCATTCTACAACCCAAAATCACAATTTTAAGCCCTTTTACATCCATTTGTTTTCCATCTTTATCCACCCAGGCTGACATTTAAATCTTTTTTTTTTTTGCGGCTCCTCAATCCACATTTATCACAAATAAACAGACTGTACACAAAGTGACAATATTTAAACCTTAACTAAACCTCAAAACACGCAACAGGTCAACCCAGACACCAGTATGTCTTCTCCACCGCCATTGCCTCCACGAGACGATGCCGTAGGTCCACTTGCGCCTCCTCCGGAAGTACCCGAGAAGGATATAAGACCCAAGCCCGTCCTAGACCTCACGAGCCAAACCAGAACTCCCTTGATTTACAATTTGGACGATGATCTCTCCACCATTTGCGTTTCTAGGCAATTGGAGTTGTATTTGTCACCTTTGATGAATGAAAACTCTGACATTTTTGGAGTATCTGAAAGTGTGCCCAATCTAATCAACCGTAAACTCCAAGAATTAAACAGTGATGTAGTCATAGACGATTTCTGGACAGATCTTATTAGTGAAAATGACAACAAATTTGTTCGAAATGGTCAGGTCAAATTATTGGAAGAGAAAATCGAACTGGGGATTCCAGACACTTTAAGAAGTTTGGTTTACTTGAAGACCTTGCGTGTGCAATATACTCCTAATAAGGACACTTATGCTAAACTATTACGCAAGGCCAATGCATCCGATACTGTAAAAAACCAAGGAGCATTTTTCGAAACTTTAAAAGTGGAACAATCATTCAAAGAAGTGTTGAAAGTATTCAGTTATTACAATTCGGAAGTGACCATCTCAAGAACTAGTAGAATTGAGGGGAATGAAAAGACTTCTGAACTTTTGTATGAAAGTAGTCAACATCTTCCTCCCAATAGCTTCATACTAAATACAGGTAAGATAGTTTCTACTATGCCAGGGCTATCTAATGAAGAACAATTGCTTATTTTACTAAAATTCAACAAATTATTCACCAATTTGATTAAAGATGAATTCTTCTATAAAATCAATAGATCCTTAGAAACCTTGGTATCTCGAGAATTTCTTCATATTACCAAGCAAGGTATTCAATTGACTCCATTACATAAAGCCTTTTTATTGAATTTCTTTGCTGAACTTGAAGATTCTCAAATGTTAGTAAAAATATTGGATTTCATGGTTTTTGAAGGATTTGATTTCATCATAAGATTAATAGTGTCTTTTTTCAGTGCTAACTCAGCAAGAATTTTGAAATTAGAAGGCGATGGCTTAGCTAAATATTTGTTCAGTAAAGAATTTCTTAGTTCTAAAGATAATGAAGGTGATGGAAAGGTTTTAAGAATTCCAGATATCTTACAATTCCAACCTGAAATTATTAAATTTGAAAATGAATACCATTTATTAAATGCCAATTCTATGACAAATAATCACCATGAACTACTTAACTTGAAAGAAGTCAATGAAGACTTGGCAATTAAGATTAAAGAAATTAAAAATCTTTTAAAGAATTTAGAATTCACACATAAGGAAATTTTGGAACAAAGTGAAACCCATAAAAAACAACTTGAATCTGCTCAATCAGAAAATGAAAAATTAGGGGGAATTTGGGATGAAATTAAAGGTCAATATGAAAATCTTTCAATGAAAGAAAATGTTCAAAACACAATAAAGGCCAATGAAGAGTTTGAACTGAGGAATAAAGAACTTGAGGCTCAAATTGAACAAATAAAGATCTCCGTAGCTCAAAAGAGGGCCAAGATAGAAAAAATGTCTTCTTAATTGGGATTCCATTACCTATAGGGTTATTAATAGAGTCTGGAATAAATTTACACCAATATGTTAGTGCACGAATCGCTACCACTAGTGACATATGATAAGAATAAACGAACAACATTTAAACCATTTCTGTAGCCTAATCAACCTACTTTCACATACAGTCCGTCAAGTATTACCGTATGCATCAATCAATTTCTACTCAATCTGCCTAAAGTGTAAATACGAGAGATAATCAATCAATTTCGCAACTTAAATAATCGAATCATTTTATTTTTTTCCTTTCAATTACTCATGTCTGACGAGGAGTCCATTGGAGTTCTAGGCGCTGGCCTCGTTGGTTGCTTAACTGCATTAGCCTTTGCGGCCAAGGGTTACACAGTGACGATATTTGAGCTTCGTCCTGACCCAAACACCGTCTCCCAAGCTAATAACTTGCGTTCCATCAATTTGGCAGTTAGCGATCGTGGTATAAGGGCGCTCAAGTACGTCGATGAAGAGATGGCACAGAGAGTATTGGAAAACGTGATTCCTATGCATGGGAGAATGATTCATGACTTACAAGGAAACCAACAGTCACAAGACTACGGTCTTTTTGGCGAAAGTATCAATTCTATTGACAGATCATATTTAAACGACAGTTTATTAAATGAAATTAGAGACCATCCTAAAATCACAGTGTTATTTGAGCTGAAATTAGTGAAAATGGATATGAATTCAGAATTCCCAAAATTATATATAGAGCAAAAGCTGGAACAAGGACTGAAAACTTCAACATTCACTTTTGATTACGTTATTGGAGCAGATGGAGCTCATTCACAATTTAGATATCAATTGCAAAGATCCATGCGAATGAATATCTCTCAAGAATACATTGATATGCAATATCTCGAACTTAGTATTCCTGCAAAAGCTAAAGACGAGTTCCATTATAGCCCAAATCACCTTCACATCTGGCCCAGACATCAGTTTATGTTGATTGCTTTGGCGAATAAAGGCGGTTCATTTACTTCTACTTTTTTTAGTCCTTGGTCTGTAATTGAACTGATTAAAGATGACTCTGAATTCATATCGTTTTTTAAGAAACAATTCCCAGATGCTGTCGATCTTTTGGGAGAAGAACAATTGCGAGAAGCGTTCAAATCTCTGCCTAGAGGCTCCTTATTGCAAGTTTCAGCCTATCCATATCATCATCCTAAGGGTAGAGCCATTATTATAGGAGATGCTGCTCATCTGATGGTTCCATTTTATGGTCAAGGGATGAACTGTGGGTTTGAAGATGTAAGAGTCTTAATGGAATTGATCGAATCCGAAGCTTCTATATCGGATGCATTCAAGTCTTACTCAGTTGTCCGTCAAAAAGATTTAAATACCATTTGTAAATTGGCCATGGATAATTATCACGAAATGTCATCTAAAGTTACCAGTAAACTTTACTTGCTTAGAAAAAATATTGACTACTTTTTAGGGAAGTACGGAAATGGGAGATTTTGTAGTTGGATCCCAATGTATACAATGATATCGTTCAGAGGAGATATTCCATATTCAAAAGCGGTGGAAATCGAGAAAAGACAATCAAAAATATTGGGAGGAATTGAGTTTGGTACGCTTGGATTGTTAACAATTGTTGGAGTTGCCAAGGCAGTTCATTATTTTAAAAATAGATAATATGACCTATTCTTGAAGTCATATTTATATAAGAATACAAAAAAATTACATGATTTATACTAAAATATTATCGTATGTTAAATTGTTTAGTCTAATACCTTCAAAGGCGACAAACTATATAAGAAACAATTGGCAGAATTATAATCAAATGATATCAAGACAAGTAAATCTACTCGACGTGAGTAGTTTCAGTCTTTTCATTCCAGTCTGGATTGGTGACAGCCATTTTGTGGACCTTGTGTAATGGTGCAAGAGGAGGAATGTTCTTCTTTCTGAAGACAATTCTTTGAATCTTGTTCCACAAATTATTGGATTGCCATCTGGCATGTTCCATGGCTGAGACATTGAAGACATCGTCTAATTCTTCCAAGGTTAAACCCTTAGTTTCTGGTAAGAACCAAAGAACCAAGAAGAAACCGACCACATTCCATGCAGCATACCAACCAAAAGCACCTTGAGCCTTGAAAGCCTTTAATAATAATGGCCAGGTCAAAGCAAGAATGAAATTAAATAACCAACAGATTGCAGTTGCGAAACCCATACCAAGATCACGGATATATAATGGGAAGGCTTCTGCTGAATAAGTGAATGGAACTGGACCTTCACCAGAAGAGTAAACACAAGTAAACAAGTAAATACCGGTGATAATACAACCAACTCTACCGTTGATATGGGCATCATCATCTGGAACCCAGAAACCGAAACCAGCCACTAACAAGAAAATAGCCATTAATGGGAAAGTTGTTAATAACAAGTTTCTTCTACCAAAAGTATCAATGGTGTAAATGGCTGGAATGGCAAACAAGAAATTAATCATACCAAAACCCCAAGAAGCTAATAAAGAGTTAATAACTCCCAATCTTGCTTCAACGAAAATGGAGGAAGAGTAGTAGGCAATAACGTTAATACCACAGAATTGTTGCATGTACATGACGATAAAGGCACCCAAAGCAGCATTTCTATTTCTTCTGACAGTGAACATTTCCACATATCTCTTCCAGGTTGGAACACCAGTGTAAGATCTTTCTTCAGCAAGTAAAACGTGTTGGTAAAAAGTATCTCTAGCGGCTGAAATATTATCAACTCTTAATTGGCATAAAGATTCAAAAGCATCCTTATGTCTACCTTTACCCATGAGCCAACGAGGAGATTCTGGTACAAAAGGAACTTGGAACAAAACAATAACAGCAGGGATCATAGCAGAAGCCAACATTAATCTCCAGTTAAGACCACCACCAATACCATGATGACCGACGTAGTAAAAAGCTAAAGATGCAACGTAACCCATCATGATACCAAAGGCAGTAAAGAATTGCCACAACATGACAAGAGCACCTCTAATATGAGGAGGAGCACATTCAGAAGCATAAGGAGGAACAGTAGCAGATTTAACCCCTAAACCGAAACCCAAAATGAATCTAGAAATGAATAAATGCCACCAAGTATTGGTGAAACCTTGCCAGAAACAAGTAACAGCAGAAATCATACAAGTCCAGAAAACAGTCCATTTACGACCCAACTTACGATTCCAGAAATCAGAAGTCCAACATGCAATAGAGGCAGAACAAAGATAAGGAGCACCATTAACTAAACCTAACAACATCTTGTCACGATTGGTTTCTCCTCCAATTCCCATATATTCGGGATAGAAAAGATTGGCACCATTAATAACAGATTCATCCATACCTTGCA
The DNA here is from genome assembly GCA_030581955.1 of Kurtzmaniella fragi. Taxonomy (NCBI): domain Eukaryota; kingdom Fungi; phylum Ascomycota; class Pichiomycetes; order Serinales; family Debaryomycetaceae; genus Kurtzmaniella; species Kurtzmaniella fragi. Next base: position 75,331 of record JAKTWE010000040.1, on the reverse strand, counting down.
CAGCAGCGGACATAGACGCTAAAGCAATGACCAAAACCAATTTTTTTGGAATGTGCCATTTTTTGGTTGCTTCCAAATAAAGGGCACCCTTTTCTTCTTCGCTTAAGTTGGACATAGAATTGAAATCACGAGGATTTCTTGCAAGAACAGCAGCTCTTGCAAATAAATCAGGGTCCATTTCGTATTTTAAAGCATAATTTCTACCCATTTGAGCAACTTGGGACTCTGAGTATTGAGTAAGGATATTACCTTCTCCCAGACCCTCAGTTTCCAAAAAGGATTCAGCATCTTGCTTCACAGAAGAAGATCCTGAACTATGATGGTCAAAAAACCCATCAGCTGCTGGAGAAGTAGCATCAGCGACACCTGCCTCCTTGGTTGGCACCTCTGCAGCAATTTTCTCGTTTGCACTCATTGTTTATAATACTGTTTATTTCAAATATCTTTTCAAAATATGGGTGCAAATAATAAACAAGTAATGTAATGTATCAAATTAACTGATCTATATAAAAAAAACGAACTACGCAAACTATTTATGTCAAAAGCAACCTATGGTCGGAGTAGTTTATTTTTATTTTTTTCACATATACGATTAAACCACGCTGGATATCTTTTTTTAAAGGTCATCTATGCATATGCTGAAACTTATGAAGGCAGCTTATTTAGCAACTTATAGATACCGCTCCTGCATGAACAATCAAAATTGGAAATCAATTATCATAACCACACAGTATTTTGTCCAATAACATGTCATCTATCCTGTATGTACACCATTTTTGGGATGTACTCCATAGTTAGATAAAAAATAATTCTTGTTGTGAAGCATTAGGAATGTAGGAAGGAATAATCCCCCCACCTTTCTTTAATCCGAATTGACAGGAAATTTTTTTTTTTTTGGGATTAGATTACGTGGTAAAATTATCGGTATTAGTGAGTTACAATTCTGTATGCACTAGAACAGAAGGGGAGTAACGATTTTCCCCACATTCATCCAGAGTATGAGGCTATTTGCTATTGTAAAAAATTCTTTTTTCATCACAGCCTTACTACATGTATCTATACCTTGGTTGTCTAGTGTTTTTCAAAACGATTTTAAATATTGCTATGAGTGTTGATTTTTTATTTTATTTTAGATGGGTTGTTCGCAATTAAAAACTTATGAAAACTTAATTTGTCTTAACCATTTTTCCGCTCCCAATTGGAAATTTAGACACTTTTCGCGTGTGAAAACGGACCTAACTTTTGCAAGCATTGTAATCTGCCTTGTCTTTGGAGTTTAAAAACAGGGCGGTTAGGAATAAAAAATTTTCCATAGCTAAGAAATATTTCAAAAAATACTACAAAATCGCCTTAATGTAAAATATTTGTTGACTTCTCTTGCATTATTTGCGTCGAATTTGTCCATAAATTTTCCACCCAAGAAATCAGTTGCAAGCATCTTTTTACTCAAAAAAATATTGACTCAAAGTGTATAATTCACGCAAAACCTATTTCCAAAATCAATCTTATTTTATTAATCTAAACGAGAAAATATTCAGACTTGTCTCAGATTGAAATCTGTTGGGGTCATACCAGACAATAATCACCAACAAGCTTAAATGTATTGAGAAGAGTTAATTTCGAATAATATGAGGCAACTTTATGGTCAATATTTCTAGGTTAGACTTGAGGTTCAAGTGCCAAAAATAAAAAAAGTCTATTAAAGTTTTGTTCTGTTGTGTTTTTCAAAAAATATATTAATAGAATTTAGTTTACTAATTGTTTAATACGCGTTATCAAATTGATTACAGTGCAAACTTACCTTTACACTTTCAAGCTTTTTCTCCAATTTCAAGTTTACCTGGGTTACATTTATCATTATCTATTGTTATCTAAATTTTCAGTGAATTTAACCGGCTTAATCAATGTTGTATTATCAGGCATCTGTAGCGGGAGTTTTGAGTATAATACTACCACAAAAGTGGCATATCTATTGTTGCAATGTTGGAACAAAAAAAAAAAAGCGCAGAACAATTTTTCGATCTCTTTCTGCCACTTACTGTTGGAAATTGTATCTACTACTAGCTTTCAACTCACCGAGATATCTTCCTTTCACTGCTCTTCTATTCAAGGCAATCGTCGTATTTAGGACAAGAATTATAGTTTTATGTGGAAGTGCTAAATCAAAACCAAAAAGAGTGAATAATTTAGTATTTTGTAGATAGCAAAAGCAAAAAGTAAAAATCTAAAAAAAAAAATTCCCCCCTCCCCGGCTAAAGGTCATCTATTTCTGCTCCCCACAAAAAAGAGGTTTTCACTTTCTCAAAACTTAGCTTCACATTGACAGATAGTAGCTTTATTAAACTTTATTGACGTAATGGTACTATTATATTTTAACTTTTTTTCTCCATTCACGTCGAGGGGGCAGTATTATGTGCATTTTCCCCCACTTGTAAAGATCAATGTAGTATAATAGGCATTTACCACTGAATTTCTTTCGATCGCTAATGCTTTGAATCGGGTCCCAGATTGTGAAAAATAAAATTGGTACCCATTTCAAACGACAATTCGGTTTTAAAGATGTTGGACACAAAGCTGAGACGATATTTTTCTTATTGTTCTAAGTTATGATCCAATTGATATTCGATTGATATTCAGTTACTTAATTTATATCGATTGTTCATCTTGCATATTGAACAGTACGCTTGTCTTGCAGTAGTTACGACTACTATGCTGGTTGAATCTCGTAAATCATACCAATCACAATTCAAGCTTGATCCGATATCACCTGTATTTTGATGGTTATATTAGTACGCTACTATTTCAATTTCAATTTTAATGTTTCATCAGGCTACAATATTCATCTGCGCGTCAACCCAATTTCAGAACTTCTACGATATATACAATGTAGTTATTTTTCAATTATTATTTATACACATCTTCGAAGATACAATGAAAATCCTATTAATTACCTTAAGAAATCTCTCAAATAGGAGCCCAATTTGTTTGCTCCATCTTCCAATGCATCCTTCAAAACATCTAAATCTTGATTTGCATTACCAGAAAATTTAGATGCAAAATCTCTAGCCGTGGATTCCAAATCATTGAGCCCACCAGAGGCACCACGTGCTCTTCCTCCAGCTGGACCAGCTGATCCTTCTTCTTCTTCTCCAAAATAAGAGGCTGAAGATATAGCTTGTGCTCCATCAAATGTTTGCAACTTTGATCTAGCTTCATTTTGAGCATTTTGATCGAATCTAGGACCTCTACCAAAAAGTTCATCTGATGAAATACCCTTTTGTTGACCAAATTTATTTGAAACTTCTCCAGTATATTTGACTTCTTTGAAATTCTTTTTAGATTCCTCAATCTGATTGGCCCCACTGACCATCCCAAAACCAAGTTTTTGGAATGCTTGTGGTTTTACATCTTTTGCTGCATGAGCATTGAGATCAACCTTCCCAGTACCGAAATCATTAGAATTATCTTCAACATCATCATCGAAAACTTCCAGGTTACTGGTAATTTTTCTCTTTGGTCCAAGTGATAATGATCCAACTTTTTTGGTTGTGTCATTTATAGATTCGTTTTCCTTGGTTGGAGCATAACCCAATTTTTTAGCTTCTTCTGCTTCCTTCTTTGCTTGTTGTTCAATAGCATCAAAGTCAATTTCGTCTTCTTCTTGCTTGTTTATTCTTCTAGCATTCAATCTTGAATTTTTAGGACCAGAACCTTTGGATGATAATATAGATTTTTTGGCACCTGCACCGGCAGTTGTTCCAACTCTTCTAGTGGCACTAGGAGCAGTTCTTATTGGTTTTTTCAATGTTGTAGACAAATCTTCAGTAGATGCTGCTGGGGTACCATTTTTCAGAGAAAGAGGTGACGGAGTAGCATGAACAGGCTTAGACCAATTGGAAAAGAAATCGTCAGTGGATTCATTACCACTTGCACTATCAGTTAATGACAGATCATCTCCCAAGTCTTCTAAAGTGACAAGATCTGGATGCTTGGCAGCGTCTTGTTGAGCTTTCTTTTGTAAAGCAGTCTTATATTTCAAAGCTACAGGAGAAGTATATTTGGCATTAATATCCACGCTACCATTCTTGTTAAGGTATTGAGAACCTCCATTCTTTTGATAGAAATCCTTGGCTGCTTGGTTTCCTCCAAACTTGAAGTTTCTCAATTGAATTCTTTGCCAAGTATCAAGGTTAGATGATTTGACAAATGTAATGTGAACCCCTAAATTACGGTGAACTGCAGAACATTCCAAACACAACATGACACCGAACGGGATAGACGTCCAGGTAGGGTTTTTGTTGGAGCAATCAAAACATGCCTGGTTCGCAGGCTGCTTCTTGAGTCGATCGAAGATAAGAGCTGTTTCTTCCTTGGTGGCAGAGACGGACATTTGTTTTTGGATCAATGTGGACAAAAAGAATTAAATAAAATGAAAATGATATAAAGGACACACAATGCGAAAATGGGAAAGCGTAGTATAAACAACAGAGTGAAAAATTCGCACTGTACATAGACTGTTTGATAAGAACAAGGACAAATGGATGGAAGAGGTAGAAAAGTGAAGGGATTTGAGATTTAGAAATTATATTAAAGTATGGAAATGTAATACCTGATATTAATGATACTTTTTTTGATTCCAAAAAGGAGCAGTATGTCTCGATATAGTTTATTTTCACATTTCTTTACACGTCTCGTGCAATTATAGCAAGTTTCGCGACAGCAACGAGAGAAAAGGCAGAAAACGGTAGTACCAATTAGTGTGCCCATATTAGCTGAAATTATCATGCTCTGGTAACGATTTCGTCAATTTTATAGTTGTACTACATCAACATATATAAAACTTTCAAGGTTGAAAATCACTGAGCACTCTTTTTTACATGACTATATTGTCGCATTTATTATGCAATTATTTACAAATCTAACGTAATCTCTTATTTCATACTATGCTAATGGAAAGGTCTTGAAGCACCTCTGGCAAATTCAATTATCTTCCAACCTTCAGTGGTCTTGTTTTCAAATTCTTCAGGAACTCTGGTGAAAACCATGGCGTAGGTACTCAATTGAATATGATCTTCAGTACCTGCAGCAATTTCACCAGTCTTGGCCTTTCTGAACAAATGGATTTCTTGAGCACGACAACTCACAACAATAACCGGCACATCGTTTGGTTGTAACAATTTACAAGTCACAACCTCAATACCTCTGATATCTAAGATCTTACCATCGGAAAACAATCCTTGTTCAACGAATTGTTTGTTATTTGCTTGCCATACATTAAATGGTGCTTCGCTTAACCATTCCTTTAATGTTACACCATCATTCTTGATGAATGCATCCAATACTTCGGGAACAATATAATTGGTCAAGGTTTTTTGGAAATAAGTTAATCTGAACAGTGGATCCATCAATCTAAATTGTTTAATAACTTTGGCTTGCTCGGTTTCAGCGAAAAATCCAGTCACTTTTTCAATAATAGTTCTTACAAGTGCAATCAATCCATTTTCAGAATCGTCCCATTTTTCTTTCAAATAAACAAAAACCTTCCCCATAGGTGTCTTAAGTTTGAATTGCTCCCATTTGTCTGACATTGAAGGTCCAGTGGCTTTGTGACCAGTGGAAACCAAGGCTCCACCAGCTTCTTCGTCTTCTCTGACAGCTTTTACAAATTGTCCATTCTTGATTTTATCAGCAATTTCTTGTTCACGCAATCTTTGTCTCTCTTCTTTAGAGATGAACCCACCATAAGATGCAGAAGATCCATCATCGATAACTTTGGAAATTTCTTTATAAGCCTCGGTCTTTCTAACTGGTTCGAATGCCTTATCAGCAACTTCAGCACTGGTTCTTACGGTAGTTCTCACTCCCTTACCGACTGGAGAATCCCAAGCTTTAGTGGCAACATCTCCTACAGCTTCTGCAGTTTTGACGGCAATTTTCCCTGCTGCTGAAGATCCTTTTTGAGCCTTGTCAAATGCTTCTTTGGCTTTTCTAAACGCTTCAGAATCAGCTACTCTTCCAGTTTCATCTTGTAAAGCCTTGATATTATCTTTTAATTCTCCGGATTTCTTAACTTCGGCTCTAAAAGTATCAAAAAACACCTTCATTGGCGATTGCGGAGGACCTTCATCGCTTCTAATAAAAGAAGAATGGAAGTATCTAACCCCGGATATAGCACACTTCAGGCGTTCGGTGACTCTTTTCGTTATTTGAGATCTCAACATGTTGCTAATGACCTTCTATAAGCCTGTTATTCACTAAATCGTGCGCTCAATCACTGTTTAAAAAACTTGCCGCTATTTTTGAAAACTGAAAAATTTGATTGGTCGTGTATGGAAAAAGTGTTGCAACAGTCATACCTATGTTAATTCTAATTACTTTCATGTCTTTGTTTTTTTTTTTTTGTTTTTTTTTTTTCCAGTGCGTAAACTTATGGACATAGTTAGGCTGAATTTAGTAGAGTAGTAATCCTAACATTTTTCGATTTTAGAACTTGTCTATATTAAACTACAGCTTCTCTCTTTCTTTGATACATGATATCTTTGTATTGTACATATATATGCATATCATTATGATTTTTAATTAACTCTTGGCTCAAGTATGAGTCTTCCAAGTGGTAAATCTGAAGGTCCCTTCCCATAAACAAAGACTGATTTACCGCGAACAATTGTTTCAGTAACTCTTCCTTGAAATTCCATACCGTTATAAGCGGTGATCTTATTTTTAAAATAAACTTTCAGGTTATGTACAATGTACTTTGCTTCTGGATCAAAAACAAGGAAATCAGCATCATATCCAACTTGAATGGATCCTTTACGATGAGATAATCCAACCTGTTTGGCTGTGTTCCAAGAACACCATTTAGAGATTTCTGCAAAAGAAATTGGAGGGTTCAATCTCAAACCTTCAGTATATAAAATTGGTAACCCAAATCCTACTGAAGAGATTCCACCCCAAGCAGAGAAAAAATCACCTTTTTCTAAATCTTTCAATTCTGGAGTACAAGGAGAATGATCAGAAACAACAGTGGTAATAATATTATTTCTTAAAGCTCTCCAAAGTAATTTACGATTATCTTCAGTTCTAATTGGAGGACAACATTTGTAATGAGTTGAACAATTAGAGATTTTTTCAGCTGTAAGAGATAAATAATGGAAACAGGTTTCTGCTGTGATAGGCAAGCCCTTGGCTTTGGCAGCTCTAATTAATGGAACTGCTTCATGTGTGGCTAAATGAACAATATGTAATGGAATAGTAGGATTAAGTGTGGAGCAATTGATAATTTCTGCAATTGCAGTAGTTTCAAAATTATCTGGTCTGGATGCTAAAAATGAGGCATACAGCGTGGGATCGATATTTTTCAAACTTTCATCCTTTTGTTGAGCCACTAATAATGGACTTGAAGTATGATCTTGTAATAACCTATGTTCCATTTCCAATGCCTTAAGAAATGGAGATTCACCTGGTTTTCTATGATTGGCCAAGTTGGCAAATCTTCCAGTTTTAGGTTCCACAGCCGCTAAAAATGGAGATTGGGATAATGCTTTAGCTTGAGCATCGGTCAATACTGAATGATCCATTGATCCCGCATGATTATGGGGAAGTTTACAGTTATCGTGCTCATCGCTATGAGATCCATGAGAGCCATGAGCATGAAGTAAATCTACAACTGGTCTCGGAGCTCTATTGATAAAAGATGCGGACATCCCTAAATCGATAGCTTCAATATCATTTTGAACTTCAATGAACCTGGAAGATTCATATTTTCCATTGTTTCCAAATGAAGATGGTTCTTCTATAATTTGTGGTTCGAAACGATCTTGAATAAATTGACTTTCATCACTTTCTTCACTGTATTCATCATCATCAAATGAAAAATGAGCATGATCATGATATACCAATTTAGGAGTTTTGTCTCCTATAGCTTCAACTGAAACTGCATGATGATTGTTATTGTGAGGTTGCATTTCAGCGTGAAACATTAACAAAGTAGGTAAACCTTTAACCTTTTTCATGGCTTTAATAATATATTGAGGATCAATTGCTGGGAACTCATCAACTCCACTATCAATCAAAAATCCTTTGAAACCTCTAACCCCCATTGAAATCAATGGACGCAAATCGGCCAAGTTGGTTGGGACCAAACCACCCCAAAATCCAACGTCTACCCAAGTTTGACCTTTAGCAGCTTCGATTTTAGTTTGGAAATTGGCAACAGTAGTAGTAGGAGGTATAGCATTTAAAGGCATATCAATAACTGTAGTTACACCACCAGAAGCTGCAGCTTGAGTTCCAGTTGCAAAACCCTCCCATTCAGTTCTTCCTGGTTCGTTTAAATGCACATGTGCATCAACAATACCTGGCATGATCACCAAAGGTGTATAATCTTTGACATCAGCTGCTGAAAGGTTATAAAGTTGCAAAACTGGATCGTCTTGTTTGACAACACCGTTCAAAATACTCAAAATAATCCCCGATTCAAGGGAATAAATTATGGTTGCAGGAACAAGTTTATCATTAATCAACACATTCGTGGATGAAATAGCTTTGGACATTCTAAGCTTAAAAGACTTGTATATGATTATATGATTCGATTAAAAATTGGACGAACGAATCGAAGCTTCTAATCAGCGCTTGATAAGAATAAAAAAAAAAATGGCTTAATTTGTAACCAAGAAAAGCACCGATAGTGTTCCGCGGATCTGAGACAATATGTTCGGAATAATATAGATTGAATAATATAGAAACCACCTTTTTTTATAAATGAAAACCCAAGGGAATTTGATGTTTAAATGAAAAATCAAATCTATTTGGATTCAGGTAAGTGAGAGGAAAAAGTTTAAAAAAAGTTCTTCGTTGAATCAATTGATGCAAAAGAGAAAAATATGAAAAAAAAATAAGCTTAAAAAGGTTATTAAAAAGGAATTATTTTAAAATATAATAAATGAGGCCAAAGCCGGGGCAGGCATGGTGATGTCTTAATTAGCAAATTAACCATCAGATGAAAAGGCACAAGAATAACCATGAATTGTAGGCCGGCATTTTGCTTTAACTTGACCACCGGATGTGGGGCAATGAATTTATGACGTGTGTATTTTAATCAATGATCCACTTATAATTAAATAATCTCTTATCGCAGATGTTCCAACGGGGAGAAACGGGTAATTAACCAAAAACATTAATGAACGCGTGGTGCATATAACCCGACTACTAATTATAAAAACTGTTCCAGGTATGTGACAGAGACTATATTATGAATTGCGCACTAACCGGAACCGCACAACCGCCGATCATTCGGGCATCTCCGTCTCTTCTTTTTTTTTTTTTTTTCCACCACCTTATTAGCTACAGCTAAAAGTGATTCATCATATAGTATAAGTTGTTACAAGCCATTTAGTAACCAAGTACTAATTTATGCTTAATGTAAGGTCGGTTCCTAACCAGGAAACATCAATATTCCTAAAGTGAAGATTTATGATGTTTTTATCTAGAACCGCTTGACCAAACTCAAACTTGGTTAATTAATTATTGTAGTAACAAGGTGCTTGTTCAATTTAAGATTTGTATGTGGTTATTATTCCGTTATTTTTTTGGTTAACCTGAGATTTTAATGATTGAAGATTTCTCTGTTCACATGAACAAGGCGGCTGGTGGGTTTTAAATAATCATTATATAACCGTGCGGTTACATGATAATTCAACCTAGTTAACTCCAATTCCACTTTTTATATATCATTTGTATAACAGCGAAAATGGTGGTGTTTATGAATTATATGTGATTTGCAATTACGATTGATTAACGATATCGTACCAAAATCGCATCAGTATTAATTAAAAAATAGTTCCAGTAATAGTTCATTATTACCATTACACCACTTGCTTTCGTAACATATAATTGACAGGTAAATGCGAGTTTGAAAATTACAATCTTAGATGTTTAGTCGTGTTTTACAGCTTGATGTGCTTTAGTATTTCGAGGTTGGTCAATATCCATTCAATTAACTAATATTTTATTTCCTAGTTTCTAGTCAGGGTCATAATGTTTATTCTTCCTATATTCTAATCATCTCCTACTTATAAACGATCAATTGTTTCCCAGCTTTTGAGTTTGCAACACCATTCTTATAAAATTCAGCAATATCGGATCCATCAAATTTGGTTTCAATCGATGGTGAAGGCTTCAATTCTCCACTTTCATACCATTGAACAATTTCTTTAAGCGTCTTGGTCTTTAATTCCAAATCATCCTTTAACAATTGAGTTACCCAGAATCCAGCAGATGTGATATTTTTAAAAATATATAAAGAAGTAGGAATTGAAACTGGTTGCATAGACATGCCACCATAGGTTAATAAAATACCATTAGGAGCCAATTTTCTGGCAACCCCTGTAGAATTTTTACCTCCTACACAGTTAAAACCCAATTTGATTTGACCATCCGTTTCTTTAGTCCATTTTTTAATCTCAGCACCAAAATCTTTACTAGAGTTTTGCTCTTCAGTAATAACTTGAGTGGCTCCATATTCTTGCTTCATTTCAGTGACCAATTCATCCAAATTATCTCTATCACGTACAACAGAAATAGAGTTGAATCCTAAAAGTTTCCCAATCTGAGTAGCGTATTTACCCACAGATGAATTTCCACCATTTTGAATAAACCAGTCCTTTCCTGGAGTCAATTTCACGTAATGAGTCAACATGAGGTAAGCAGTCAATGGATTTACACTAATGGTGGCACCTTCATTGAAAGTCAATCCTTTTTTGCTTCCTGTGGCAGCAGATTGTTTTGGGTTATTAAGCTTGGTCATCTCCTTTTCAAGGGCCAAGGCATGTGTTCTCCAAGTACCAAAATTGACTTGGGAAGGGATACACCAGTCACCAACTTCAAAGCTCTTGACATCTTTACCAATTGCAATCACTTCAAACAATCCTTCGTTACCACCAACAGCGGAAGGTTCTGAAGTTCCAAGCTCAGTGTTTTTTTGCGGTTGCGATGGATACACACCTTGTACCTGGTTAATATCGGAAGGATTGACAGGAGAAGCAAGAGTTTTGACTACGATTTTTCCGGCTGGAACGTTATCATCATCGATTTCATACTTGTGGGTGAAAAGGGCGTCTTTGGGTTCCCCGTGTTGGGAGAACATTGCAGCTTGAGCGGTGATCATAGTACGACGGAAACTGTGGGTAATAGACGTGGTACTAAGCTTGGTAATTGAGGAGCGTGAAAGCATGGGAATTTACTTATTATTATATCTTTTTTTTCGTTTCTCTATGTAAAGAAAATAGTGGAGAAAGCAATTATTTAGTAGCAGGAATTTTTACAGTTTTTCAGTAGTTGAAGTTAGGCGCGATGTTTTCCAGACTGTAAATTTAAGCCTATGATCTAAACAGCGACAGCAACCATATCTGGGAACTGAATAGACATTATCCAGGGAGACGTTGTAGTTGGAATGGTTGTTATAAAATGATTGGATAATATTGGGCGGGTGGAGGTGTCGCGGTGGGGTAATGGAGAGGGGGCTCACTGGATTTCTGCTTTCTGTTTTATATGAATCGATTGTGCTTATTAATGTGTGATGAGTTTAGTGGGGCTGGGGTCAGTTTTGAATAACCGGGATTTGATCTTGAACATTTCTGGTGTCTTTCATGGATAAACGGCTAAGTTGTGTTGGTAAGCTATGTATAGATGATGTAATTATGGCTTGCCTATTTAATAATTCATTCTTTGTTCCAATTGACCTCGAATAGTAACCTGGAGTTAAGCTCTGCTCCATGGTGTTTGGGTTTGAGACCCGAGACTGAGACTGAGAATAGTGCAGTACTCAATTTGTGCTTGGTGTCTCTGTAATTAGTGCAACCACCGGTATTTCAAGCCTTATCTTCACTAGCCTAAAATTGATTTGTTTGAACCAAAGCTGTTTGTGAGAATAATATTGCCTTCTAAATACTTGTGAGCTATCTTTATATTTTGTATATATTCTACGTATATTGTAAAAAATATTTTCCATACCCTTGTGTGGATAAGTTGTACACTTCTGGCGTTTTGGATTACCTTCTCACCGCCTTGAAAATTTTGAGCTTTTCTAACACGGCTGTACACCATGCTTCATTTAGTGGATCTAACAATATGGATTTTGGCTCCATTTTTGTAGACATTTTTGGCACGTATTCTACCTACTACTGCCGCGCTCTATTAATTGTTTAGATGATTTTCCTTCGTCGTCTAAAAGCTTATCAACCTACATCATTCACTTGGTATCGTACATTTCACTGACTTCATAGTAAACACTATATAAATCCCACCATACACATAAAATTGGTTTCTAAATACTCATCCATTATTTGTTACATACATTCTTCTCTTATGACTCTTTCTTTTCGTCTTCTTCCGTCAAGTGCAATTTTACCTTCTTTTGAAGCTTGATCTTGATCATGGTATTCTGGAAAGTCCCCAAAAAGAAATATACCACATTAAAGAAAACAACCCATAATTCAGGTCTAATGAAATTTTGTGCAATCGTTAAAACACAAACTGATGTAAGAACAGAAGATTTCAAAACGTTGAAATAATTCTTATGCAATCCCGTCATGACAATATTCATTAACTTCTTCAGTTCTGCAGGAATATCAGATAACCTCAAATCTCTCAACTTTTTGTCGTTAGGTAATTTGTATCCATTAACAATAGAGAGCCACAGAGTGAACATTGCCAGCAATATTGGAGTGATGGTAGATAAAGAAGTGGCCATTTGCATCACTTTCATTTTCCATGATAATGGTCCCTTGAATACTTTGTTTAAAACAGTATAGAGATAATGCGATGTTGGGGTCAATAAAATAGCTCCATATAAAACCATGATCAATACTTTTTTGGTGAAAACATGGTTGATTCTAACCCCTGCAATTGTGGTTGTTTTGATTTCTCCTGCAAATGTGGAAGCCAATGATTCATTAAGAGCAGCTAAGATTCCAGCAGTGACTGACTTGGTCAACAACGGATATTTTGTAAGATATTTCAAATATTGAGCGTTCAAACTAGACATCTTTAATTAATAAACCTAAAAAACAAACAAATCAGAGAAAACATTTCCTATAAATTAGATGGCATGATAAGGCTCACTGCAATCCTGTACACAAGTATCGATTCTATCATCATTGCTGCGAATTGCCGTTTTGGTTTATCTAAAAAATATCATTTTGCAGTTTTGGTAGATGACGTAGTGGGTCGTAAAGTAACATTCATGTGTTGAAAATTATGATGAAGTGATAAGTTGATGGACATAATACTTTTACCAAGATCTGGCTGCTATTTCTGAGGTTTTTTGAGGTTTCAGTCGATTGGTTTGTTGATTTTGTATATTGCGCTTTTACCGCTATCACGTAAACTAACTTTGTTGTTCCTCGGGGATCCTAGGATCAGTTCGGACTACGCCGAACTTCAAGGGCCAAAAGCTAAAAAAAAAAATGCATTTAATAATTTCTTCATTTTCTAGAATTTAATGTATGCCCCAATGCAAGAGAAAGACCCTAAAGGTACACATTATTGAAATGTGTAAATACGTTGCAAATACAGATTTAAGCTTGCTCAAAAAAACGGGTTTTTTTGTATTGATAAATCCCTAAGTTAGCTGAAACTCATCGGGACGTCGCTAACCTTAGCTTTTTTGGTCTCTTAAATCAATGCACATTTAAAAATCGTGAATTTGTGCAGCGCGCCGTATTCCACGTTCGGGTCAAATTGGTAACAAGTGGAAGAAGGGCCATGAATCGATTTACAACCACTGTAAACTTGAAGGTTGGTATGTGCTACAAAACAAGTAACGTTTAACAAGAGCAATACATAATCGCGGGGCGCCGATATTTGTAATGTGCTGCTTAGCCACATTTGCTAATATTTTCTGTTTTAAATTTATTTACGTTTGGCATATAAATCACCCATACAAATCAAAATCGCACGAGTCATAGTAACAAGTCGCTAAAAAAATAGCCTTCTGTTTGCAAGTGAAACAATTGGCACAGTGAAGATATCACTTCACTACGTTATTTCCACATCTGGAATGCTGTTATATATGTAGTCTTATTTTTTCAACCTACTTCCTATAAGTGAGCATGCGCTTTCATGCAATTCAAGCTCAAACTCGAATATTTGTCTGTAGTTCTATAGTCGTGGTATAATGGCAAAATATTCAATAGAGGTCAAAAGTTGCAACAATTCGATAATTACATCGCCAGTGCTTTGAACTTATGATATATTACTTAGACAAGCTCGAACATTGACCCTACATAATTTTATAAGTCAATTATTGTATTCTGGCTTTACCTCATGTTTTAGACAATAGTATCCGGCATCTTCGTAAGGTGACCAATACCTACTGTGGTGTATTTAGAGCAGTATGATTTCGCATTTTTCTTGATCTTTAACCTTCAAAACGGCGCATTTAACCACACTTGATTACTCAAATAAACCAACATTAACATGGAACGACCTCCTACTTTTTTTGAAAAATATCAGATCTTCAGAAATGTCAACAATTTGTACACCAATTTCAACTTTACCGCACAATATAACCATCATGTCTCGAAAGAACTTCTTTCAACTTGTTTGAAGGTATTGCTTGCAAAAACTCCTATTTTAACTGCCAATTTCTATAGATTGAAGCCAGATGACGATTCTTTTGACAATTTTGTGCTTCGCAACGTATCTTCCATCAAGTTTGATGACATCGTTCTGTATGAAAAGACGGTGAAATTTGATGAAACCAGTCTTTCCAAATTGGATAAAATCACTTGCCCCGTTGACACCAAGTTGCCAATGTGGCGAATCGTGGTTTGGGAGGATCAAATGAGTCCTTCCAATCAATATATCTCTTTTGTGGTGGACCATACCCTTATGGATGGAACTTCTGGAGCCCATTTCCATGAGGATCTTATAAAAGAGTTAAACAACGCCTCTGAAAATCTTATGTTTGAAGAGTATATTTTTAAATCTCCTAATGAAAGCCAAGTATTTGCAGTTGAGCCTGAAGTATTAAAATTATACGAACTAAGCTTATATTTCCAAGCACAGGCCATTTTAAAAGAAATCTTAATGCCTAACTGGCTCAAATATTACTCAAATTATATCTATTCATTTTGGGACAAGACCGCGGTCGTAGATCCTCCATTCAAGTACTTACCCACACGAGGAAAAGTTCCAGAGACCTTTTATGACCTTATCAATGTTTCCCCTTCCGAATTGAAGAAATTGATCACTTTTTGCAAGAGTAATGGCGTTACTTTAAACTCATTTGTTGTGGTGAGTTGTTTATTGTCACTTCAAGAAACAGTATTCAAAGAAGTGCTGCCAGGCACAAAATTTTCAACTGATTCGTATATCGCTGTCAATGGAAGACGGTATTTGACTAATTCCCCCAATTATGGTCTTATTGTCGGTGCTGTAGATGTCAATCTCCCACCATTATCTACTAAGTTTGTTGATTTGAAGCAACACATGATCAAATGTGATGACACTGTGGTGGCCGATGTGGAGTCAGAATTTGCTATACGTCAAGCTGGGCTTATTAAATTAATAGATATCGAAACCTATTTTTCCAAGAAGGTGGGAACTCATTCCCGTAAAACTTTTGACGTATCAAACGTTGGATTGAAGAAGATATCAAGCGGTGATTGGAATGTGGACAATCTAGTATTCAGTCAATCCAATGGTCTCTCATGCTATTTTGATATTTCTGTTGTTAGTACTCCTAACGGAGGTATGAATGTGGTGTTTGGATGGCTTGACGATTTTCAAGCTCAATTCCCAACAACAATGAAGATTTGTGCAGAGGTCTATAAAAAGATGTTGATAGATCCTGAATCTTTGACCTAAAATACATGATTAAATGTAATCATTTTTTAATCTACAAAACATCTTCAAATTTCATTATAATATTTATTAATACTTTCCTAATTTACAATATGATACATAATAGAATTCCAACTTATTCATCGTCTTTTTCTTCTATGTGTACTGGGTTTTCTGTGAAGTCAGCTTCCATGTAGTTGAACTTATTATTCCCTTTAATTAAATTCCTGCTACCTATCATCAAAATAATCTCCTTATTCTTCTTGATAGCAAACTGTTCACATTTCTTTATTGTCCCACTTGTGTGGATACATCTTATTATAACGTCACGGTCTCCAAGTTTATTAATGAGTGTCAATGCTGCCATGACAATCTGGAAAGAGCTCCTTGAACATCTCAATATACCGCTTGATGTTTTATTGTTAAAGTACTTGATAGCAACCAGCATCCCTGCTAGGCCCAGTCCAAAGTCCCCATAATGGTCTTGAAGCAGTTTCCTGATCAATTGGGTCAAAACCTTGGCATTCACCGAGCTGGATGACGATTGACACAACGAAAGATGAGCTTCGTGTGATGATGTACTGAAAGACTGATCACTGTTTGTGGGAGGGTAAAGTATATCGAAGAGTACGTATCTTTGTTTTAAACGCACCATCACTAAGTTCCATGTAGTTTGTGTGCCTTTGCGATCTCAAGTAATCACTATGTGTGAGAATCCTTCAATCTAATGATCAAGTCTTTACTGAATTTGTTATTTTCAAAATTCGGTTATATCTCATCTTTACTTTTACTTTTTTTTTTTTTTTTTTTTTTAGCTAGCTTTTAACGCTTTTGGTTGCAACCGATCTTGTGCTTAAACAACCAAATACTTCTCAGTTATCTCTCTGGCAAGATTAGAGTTACCATTGATATTATATATCAACGTCAAGTTATAGGCGGCATCAATCAGAATATCATATGTCTTGTCCTGAACCTCTATATCAAAGACCTTATGATATTGTTTAACGGCCAATGTGGTCAACCCGAGCATATGGAAAAGTCTACCCAAGTTATATTCAACCTCTTGCTTTTCATATTCTGATGAATTCTTGTGGTTAATTCTGAGATCTCTATATTCCATAATGTAGCTGATTCCCTGCAACAATTGAATATGTCGGTTGCTACTTAACCTTTGCATGGATCTATGAACATGAGCCAATCCTAGGACAAAACAAATCATAGGATCCTTGTTAAAATGCTTGTACGCACGATTAAGATACACAATGGAAGAAACATAACTTCTACTACCTCCTAATAAGTTTGCATATACGTAAAGCAATTCAGCATGTTCCCTCTTAGAAACTACTTTCAGAGGATCCGCGGTGATTGTTGCCATACCGGTAATATGCTTTTGTGATGATAATATGGAGTCATATGCTTTTAATTGTCTCAAGAAGAATTTCTGATGGTTATAATTGGAAAACGTTTCCCATGATTCAATTCCTGAAGCAAAGCAACACATGAAAAACTTGTATATGAAAGGAGAGAACTGGTTAGAAGAGAGGAAAAATCTAACATAAGTCATGACAGTGGCATTAACATCTTTTTGATTAATACCAAACATCAATCTTACCATTTTTAAGACCATTTCTTTGTTTTTATCTTGAACAAAAACACTTGCATCGGCTGCTACTTCAACAATCTGAATGGCGTATTCAATGTTTTTTTCAAAGTTAGCTAATGAAAGAGCGTATTGTACAAATATTCCAAACCAAGTATCATAGTCAAGACCTCGATAATCAGTTTTTGAAGTAAGAACCAGTCTTGTTTGTGCTTCCTCTGAATTAATTCCACTATGCAAATCCAAAATTCGATCAAGTTTTTCATCAATTCCCATCAGCTTTTTACGTCTGTAAAAAACAATTCCCTTGAATATTCTATTTTTATCACGAGGAAAAAAGCTTCGAACATTGATGAACATTTCTACCAATTGTGACGCCAATTGGATCCACGCAGTTATAGCAATACTGTCCCCTGAAAACATAGCTTCTTCGAGTCTCTGCATTCTGTGGAATTTTTCAAGTACATTCTTTTTTGCATTTGTTTCAATTTTTACCTTTTCTTCATCACTCAATTTCATTTTTTTGTGACCTCCTCTGAGATTACTTTGAATAATAGGAGTGTTACTGGCTCCTAAAACGCTAGCAGTATGATGAATGGGAATAATTTCATTTCCAGCCACCAAATCGCTGGGTTTAGTCTTGCCGTTTTTCGAAACTTGTTGCAAAAGTAATTTCGATTCTCCAATTTTTCCCAAATGATAATAAACTTCTGCTAAAGCCAATTTGTTTTCATCATCGTTGGGTTTCCAAGTCAAGACTTTCTCAAAACTCTTAGCAGCTTCTCCGTACTGGCCAATTTCTTGATAACATTTACCAAGTAAAGGGACTAATTGAGATTCAGTCTCAAATTCCATCGATGCTTCAAACTTTTGGTACAATGATAAAAAGTTCAAAGCTTCTTCGTAATACCCATTCAGTTCCAAAAGAGTACCAGCTTCCCAATATAAATCTAATACATTATCTTCAGTTTTCAAAAATTCAAAATGTCTCATTGCCTCGTCTTTGTTGCCAAGTCCAAGTCTCAATGCACCTAATTTGAATCTAATATCAATTGGTACTTCATAGGCCTTATCCTTGGCAGCTGTTTGTTCGGAATATGAACGTTTATCCAAACCTGCAAATCTTCGGGCATCAAATTCTGAATCATCATCTACATCATTCCACCATGTTTCATTCTCCCTATTTTGAAGCCATCTAGAAGCTCTTTTGGCCACTTTGACACCTTGTTTATACACTCCTTCGGTGATACATAATTCCAAAAAAATGTTTAATTCTGCCCATGTAAACTTGGGTACTCTCTGTTTTTCTTGTTCAGTTAAAGATGTATCCATATTCTTGTCTAATAAGTTATTGTAAAGCTTGATGGCATCATTGCATCTTTTCTGATCTACATAAACACTTGCCAATTCTTTCAATATCGTAGTATCTGTTGGAAATGCCAGAAGCACTCTTTGAAAGCCTTCTAATGCCCTCCCCCATCTTTTCTGCTCTTTATACAACTTGGCTCTAGCAAGCACTGTTTGCATATCATTACTATTTGCGCTGATGGCTCTAGTGTAACACTCAATGGCTTGATCAATATGACCTAATTCTTCTGAGAGTTGACCAACCATAAACCAAAATTCATCGTCGGAAGGATTTAAAGATGCTGCCAAAAACCAGTAGTTACAACACTCATTTAATCTCCCCATTTCTCGATTGATTTCACCTAAAGTCTTATAAGCTGGAAAATTCTTGGGATCTTTCCGTACAACTTCTTTATAAATCTCAAGGGCCTTTTCTCGATCCTTGGCCACATAAGCTCTGTTACCTTCAGATAACAATTTAAAGATTTCTGGATCATTTTTACCAGTAGTACGCATCTTGTTTCTCAAAAATGCTGCTTTGGATTTGGGCTTGAAGTTGGCTGCTTCTCTGACAGCATCTAAGAAATCAAAGTTTTCATCTGCATCCTCTCGGTATTCTTCTTCCTCTTCATCCTCTGAATTGAAGTAAAAAGGTTGATCATTATTGTGGAATTCATCATCTGACAGAAGATGGATGTCTGAAGCACCGGCTAGATCGTCATCCACGTCCATTGAAACTGCGACGTCTTGTGGTTTGGGATTCAATGTTTCGGAATCGTCATCTGACGCCTCAAACAAATTATGGGAAGGCATAACCACTGTGTTGCAAAAGGTATCTTTGCTTTATTATGAATTAGGTGTAGGTAAAATGCCCCATATAAACAAGAGATACGAATCTGCAGGACAGTGTTTTTTTTTTTTTTTTTTTTCGTTTCTCTCTATTAATTCTTATGTCTCCAAACACTTTAAACTGAACTTTTCATCTGCAATTAACAGTCCACAATGATACACATACTTGTGACATGGTTACTTCTGGTGGCTATTTTGGTACCTGGAGGTTACTCAGAGCCTGTGGCCGAAATTTCGTTGCAGGCTTCGTGGAACAAGACCCCATTTGCCTTGAGTTTAATTGAAAGTCTTGCCACATATGATCCATTAGGTTTTGTGGATTCAGTGCTGAAGTTGGTTGATATAGAACAGGACGAAGACCAAATCAGTGACCAAGAGTTATATCATAGCTTAACAGAAGGTTTGGACTCTGAAACGTTGGCAATGATCAACTTTGACATGGTGAACAAGGTCAATTCCCCACGAGTCCAAGCTCACTATCAATACTATGTGCAAGAAATTGCACCCAAATATCATAGTCAATTGCATAAAAGTTGTGCAACAGATTCATTTGGGAACTCAATCTTGGCAGACGGACAAGATGTTCAAGGATGGCTACTTTATAACGATAAGATCTATTGTTCTCCTGACGAATTGTTTGCTCTTCAAACCAGTAGCCATGGAGCTTCCCCCAGTGATCTCCAGCCATTTGATAGAATAATTGGTTCCACTGTAGATTCTCCACTACTCATCTTATATGGAGATGTCAACTATGAGTTTTTCAGAAGAATGCTCAGAAATTTATACATGGCTGCTGAAGCTGGTAAGTTGAGATTTGTGTGGAGATATATTCCCGGTAAGCAACAACAACCCGAAACATTGACAGGATATGGTGTTGAGCTACAATTGAAAAGAACTGATTACATTGTTGTTGACGATAGAAACACGGACTCTGAGACAATAAAAAACCCTACATCCATCAAGCAATTGAAAAAAGACGATTTGCTGAAACTTGGTGTAAAACTTGCTGCGTATGTTCTTTCGCTTAAAAATAACAAGTTTGAGACCTTGTTAGAAACTCTTCAAAATTTCCCTCAAAGAGCATCAGATTTGGTGAAATTACGTATCGACGAAAGACAGGTTCGTAAAAATATGAAACAAAATGAAAATTTGGGTTTGTCAGAGGATTCAATTGGCTTGTATATTAATGGATTTCCTATGAATAAGTTGGAACTTGACATATACACCATTATGAATAAAATTAAAGATGAAATGAGTCTTTTGAATGATTTGACTAGTTTAGGATTGTCACTCTCTGAAGCAAAATTATTGACATCTAAATTTGCATTAACTAGTGCTGTAAAACAAGCCACTTTATACAGAGGTAACTCTATGATGAACGGTGGTAATGATAATAGATACAAGATACACCAACACAAATTCACTCCAGGCTTACCTGAGGGTCAAGAGAGTGGTAGCATTGTTTATTTCAATGACATTGAAAATGACCCGGTCTACGAGGAATTTACTACAGATGCCAGTAGCGCATATATTGACGAAATTAAACATTTAAGGCCTGGACAGATTCCTTCTTTTAAAGAAAACACTCATGATCTAGTGTTTGTGATTAATATTTCTGATAGGAAACAATTGGCTACATTTTTCAAGTTTTCTAAAATTGTTTTAGACAAAAGTTTACCTCAACGACTTGGATTGGTACCTCTTCCAGCTACTAACGATGTTGAAGCGTTTCTAATCAAATTGTTCTATTTAATTGCGGACACTTCAAGTTTACAAGAGGTCATGGGATTCTTATACAAATATTTCGATGCTAAGTCTCAAGATGAAGTCGATGAAATGTTACTGAATATTGAATTACCTTCTGATTATGAGTTTTATCCATTCAACGAAGACACATGTTCAATTTTTTCGTTAGAAGAGCCCTCTGTTATTGTCAATGGTGTCATTTATGAATTATCCTCTCCAGTATGGCAGACATCTATGGGAGAACAGATCACTCAGGATGTGAGACTTTTGAACTATTATGTCACAAACAATCCAACTTATGATGGAGCTCTCAAACCTATTTTGTTTGAAAATGCCCAGACGTTCAGAAATTTAAGAACAATCCCTCAAAATCCCACACTTCTTAAGTACAAAAGAATTACAAGGGACCTCCAAGATAGTACAACTTTGACTATTTCAAAAGCACCAACTTCGAGTTCGATCCCCCTCACATTCTGGTTAATTGGAAATGTGGATGGAGATCATGTCAAATCACAATTAATAGAGGTATTGGAATATCTCAAACTGACGGCAGAAGATGTACAGTTGAAAATATTTGATACATCTAAAGATCAAGTTTTGAAATCTTGTTTATCCAGCCTCACTACTGAAAAGTTAAGGAAGAGTGATTTGGATAAAATTATCAAGGAAGTGGAGAAAATGCCCATCAAAAACTCTATGTCTACTGACAGAAATATGGTGTTCAAATTGGAACAAAATCAACTTCCCCTGTCCCATCTGTATCTTTTGTTTAATTCTAGATACATTAGAATTACGAAAGACATTTTATCTGTTACTGAGTTGTCTCAGTTGACCAATTTTGAATCCAAGCATAGATTGAAAGTAGTTCTTGATATAATTCAGACATACCAAGATAATTTTAAGCACAAGTCGCTTTTTTCTTATCATTCCGGCCCATTGTCGCAAGCTGATTGGTTTGATCTCATCACATCTGTTCTTACCAAATCGTTTTATGTTGATGATTTATTGTTTATTCAAGATGTTGCAAGATTCGATCTATCAAACTTAGAAACGGGCAATCTGATTGAAATGTCGACTAATGGAAAAATACCTAAAGTTGAGGTGTTGGCTGTCATTGATCCGATCGATGAAGTGTCACAAAAAATTGTCTCCGTTCTCGAATCTATTAAAGATTTACCTTTTGTCAATGTCAAAATAGTCTTACAACCTAATTTACTTCCTAATGAAGAGTTGAATATTAATAGGTTTTATTACGGCATGTATCCTGAAGTAAATATCAATTTTGACGCAAGCGGTCAACTCATTGAAAAAACTAAAGTATCTATTCAAGAATTACCTGAAAATACACTTTTATCTACTGATCTTGATACTCCTAAAAACTGGGTCACTGTTATTGAAGGGGCTTCTCCTGATTTGGATTTAGACAACGTCAATATTGACAAGCACACTGGTAAATTAACAGGGAATTACAAATTGAAACATCTTTTGGTCGAAGGATTTGTAAGAGACATTTCCACAGGCAAATCTCCAGGAGAAATAGGTTTACAAGTAAGTCAAAACAACATTACAGTAGATACTAATGTTATTTCATCTTTGGGTTACTTCCAACTCCAAGCAAACCCTGGGGTTTGGAGATTCAACTTGAAGTCCGAGTCTTTGACAGAAAAATACTTCAATTTACTCTCAGCTTCAAATAACCAATACGAAGCAAATCAAAATCCCAGAAAAAATATACCGTTGACAGTTTTCAGACTTGATGCATTGAATTTACACCCAAGAGTTATGAAGAAGGCGGGATTTGAAAATTCATCTATTTACGAAGAAGCAGAGTTGAATGAAAAAGATTCTCCAAAAATAAATATATTCACTATTGCTAGTGGTCATTTGTATGAAAGATTCTTGAGTATAATGACAGCTTCAGTTAGGGCACATACAAAGAATTCAATTAAGTTCTGGTTGCTTGAAAACTACATGTCTTCTGAATTAAAAGAATTGCTTCCATTTTTGGCTGCAAAATACGAATTTGAATACGAATTGATCACTTACAATTGGCCAAACTGGTTACGCCAACAAAGAGAAAAGCAAAGAACTATTTGGGGGTACAAAATATTGTTCTTGGACACCTTATTTCCTCAAGATCTTGATAAAGTAATTTTTGTAGACGCAGATCAAATTGTAAGAACGGATATGGTTGAACTTGTCAATGAAGATTTGAAAGGTGCAGCATATGGATTTACACCAATGTGCGACTCCAGAACTGATATGGAAGGCTTTAGGTTTTGGAAACAAGGATATTGGCAGACCATTCTAGGAGACGAATTGAAATATCACATCAGTGCACTTTTTGTGGTTGATTTGAAGAAGTTTAGACAAACTAGAGTTGGAGAACATTTGAGATCGTCGTATCAGAAATTATCATCTGATCCTAACTCTCTTTCAAATTTGGATCAAGATTTACCAAACAACTTACAAAGAGTAGTTCCTATCCATAGTCTAGCTCAAGAATGGTTATGGTGTGAGACATGGTGTTCAGAGGAAAGCAAAGGCAAGGCAAGAACAATTGATTTGTGTAACAATCCATTGACCAAAGAATCCAAATTAGATAGAGCCAAAAGAAGTATACCAGAATGGATAAGTTTTGACAATGAGATTCAAAAATTGACAGAGATAGCAAAAGAGAATAAAGCCAGTGAAATTCAAGAAGCTTCAAAGAAAAAAGTCGAAGACAATAATGAACAAATATTCGATACAAATGATAATGAAAACGAAGAAAATGATGAATGGGTGTATGATGAATTATAGACAAAACGCTTAGATCAAATAATTGGTACCATACATCAACTTATTAAGCCAAAAGCCAAAGACTTATTTAGACCACAGTGCATGTATTTAGATTATAGCGCATGCAAGTTGAAAATAAATAAAAATTAGGTGTTTTGATGTAAGTCGACTGTATAGTAAACGAGCATTACCCAATAAAATAAACGACCATACAGTTTACTATTAAAGACATAGGTTCAAGTTCGTAATAATCGACAACAAAAAAACCTATCTTACAATTGCAAGTCTACAATACTTTGAATGGCTCCATATAATGCAAATACATAACAAAACTTGTTTCCAAGGTTTTTACCCAACTCTTTCACCCTTCAATTTAACCTCCTCTTTATGTCCTGTTACTCATCTCTTCCTTCATCTTACGCCAGTGAACAATTCACCCAATAATTTTCACTGCGCAGAATCCCATCTCCATCTGTTTTACCGTCTATTGTTTGATCTGGCCAATTAATTCATCCTGGTTGATATGTAAAAAAAAAATTCCCTATACGAAACCGCCATACTGGCCTCAATCTTGTGCCCTAGGCAGCGATATAGGCGTTTCCGACTCTGGTTACTACTCTCTTTATAGATCCGATTCCGGTATGCAGATGGATGCTGGTGCTGCATACAACTCTTATGCGTGGGCACATGAGTCACATGAAATTGTAATTATCTTATTAGCAGCACAAAAAAAAAAAAATACACTTTAAACCACTGATCGAGGTTTTTGATTTCGTTTTTTTCACTGTTAACAAGTATTCAACTTAATCATTCTTTTAGATTTCTAGTGTTTCCACAATGAGGATCTCTGACAAGTTGAACCAAGCACATGGGTGTGCCAATCCACCTGAGGCAACTTTCTCTTTTGAGTTTTTCGTTCCTAAAACCTCCCAAGGTGTTCAAAATCTTTACGACAGAATGGATAGAATGTATGATTTAAACCCAGTTTTCATTGATATTACCTGGAATGCAGGAGGAAGATCGCTGACTTTGACCAATGAGATGGTCTACACTGCTCAATCTGCTCTTGGTCTTGAAACCTGTATGCATTTGACTTGTACCAATATGGCCGTGGAGCTTATTGATGAAGCCTTGGAAAAGGCTTACACTTCGGGTTGTCAAAACATTTTAGCTCTTAGAGGTGATCCACCATTGGATGGAAGTGAATCCACCGGGGATTTCAAGTATGCCCGGGATTTGATTCATTATATTCGTAAGAAATACGGAAGCCATTTCAATATTGGAGTTGCTGCCTACCCTGAAGGTCTCCCAGAAGAAGATGATGATCAAGTCATTCAATACTTAAAAGAGAAATGTGATGCAGGTGCCGATTTTATTATCACTCAAATGTTTTACGATGTGGAAAACTTCATTTCTTGGTGTGGTAAGCTTAGAAAAGTTGGCATTGAAATTCCAATCATTCCAGGTATTATGCCTATTTCCACTTATGCTGCTTTGATTAGAAGAGCCAAGTGGTCCCTGATTGCTATTCCTAAACATTTCTTGGATGCTTTAGACCCAGTCAAGGATGATGATTATCTTGTCAGAGAACGTGGTACAGAACTTGTCTCTGATATGTGTAGAAAGCTTTTAGAATCTAAATGTGTGAATCATCTTCATTTTTACACCATGAATTTAGAGAGAGCCACTGTCATGATTTTGGAAAATTTGAATTTGATAGAAATGGCAAAGAGTCATGATGTAATTGGAGGCTCCATTCTTCCATGGAGAAAATCTCTTCATCCCCAACGTACTAAAGAAACTGTTCGTCCAATTTTCTGGCAAAATAGAAAGCATTCTTATGTTTCAAGAACTTCATGTTGGGATGAATTTCCAAATGGTAGATGGGGAGATTCCAGATCCCCTGCGTTTGGTGATATTGACCTTTCTGCTACTGAGTTATTAAGACAATCTCCTAAAAAGGCTTACGACTTATGGGGATGTCCTCAAAACGTGCAAGAACTCTCTGAAATCATTGTTAAGTATATCAAGGGAGATATTAATGCTTTACCATGGTCTGACGGTCCTCTTGGTGTGGAATCAGAAATTATTACCGACAATTTGATTAAATTGAACAAGTCTGGTTTCATTACTATGAATTCCCAACCAGCATTGAATGCTGTTCGTTCTAGTGATCCAACTTACGGATGGGGTCCAAAAATTGGATATGTTTATCAAAAGCAATATTTAGAATTTTTCTGCCATCAAACTCTAATCCCATCTTTATTGCAAAAAATCGATGAGTTCAATCACAAGTATCTGGGTGGTACTGATCTGAATATCTTGACTTATTACGCTGTGAATAAGGAAGAGGATTTATCTACAAACACTAAACCTGATGATATCAACGCTGTTACTTGGGGTGTCTTCCCAGGTGAAGAAATTCTTCAACCAACCATTGTTGAGAAGGTCTCCTTCTTAGCTTGGAAAGATGAAGCTTATCGTTTAATTGATGAATGGGGAAAGGTTGTTCAAAGTGAAACTGTCAAGTCTACGGGAGCAGAACAATCCGCTCTTGACACCTTTTCTGCTTTTACCCAAGAATTCAATAATAATTACGTCTTATGTAATTTAGTGAATAATGATTTTGTTTCAGGTAACGACACCATCTTTGAACTTTTACAAAGTTTATCACATTAATCTTTTACATATTTACGTATATAGAAGGCAGCTACATTTAGCTTATACTTATCGCTTGGCAAAACCCTCAACATGTTTTTGCCCTTAAAAGCTTTCAACAATGCTTTAAGAACAGCGTATGCATTCATGAAATTTAACGAATTATATTTGCATTACAGATTCATTTCAACAAGGCTTTGGTCATATTTTAAACTGCACTAGATCCTCAACGGAGTGTAAATTTATGAAGATCACAAAATAACTTATATATATTTGATCTTTAAAAATGAACAACTTATCTTTTAAACTAATTGTAAAATGTAGCCAAAGGCAAGAATACCGTAATGGACTTCAAGCGAAATACCATTATTATCAGAGGGAACAATATTTGAATAGGTGGTATACGTTGAACCACAATCTGAGCACTGATCACTTGATGTATATACAGTGACTGGTCTTGTAGTTATTGAAGTCGAGGTTGAAGTTATGTCAAAGGTACTTTCCTTGTCTGTTGACGACGTGTAGTTGACTGTAGATTCCTTGGTTGGACCATGAGAAGTGTAGTTAGTTTCCTCGGTTGAGTCTTGGGTGGTTGAACTTGGGCTGACAGTCTGTGTGATTTTCGTTTCTGTATCGGTGGTATCTGAGGTGGTTGTTTCTTTTTCAGTATCTGACGTAATTGAAGTACTTGCAACACTCAGCATTTCAGATGGTTCAGTGCATGTAGAGCAGTCTGTGAGAAAAGTTTTTGTCAATGTTTCTGCACAAGTGTTGCAAGTTAGATCTGAAGTTGATTCTGATGTGGCCGGCTTGATAGTCTCGTCATTTTTACTTGTAAGAGTCGAGGTACTTGACGAAGTGTCAATTGATGATTTTGTACTTGTTGAAGTCTCGGCTGTTGGGGTGCATGACGTGCAACTAGTTGTAAGTTTTGGTAATATAGTTGTACTAGTGCTTGTAGACTTTGATAATGTCTCTTTTGTTGATGAAGCTGATTTTGTCGGAGTATTTGACGTAAAGGAAGGGGATTCGGATGGTTTCGATTTAGTTGAAGGTTTTGGTAAAACACTAGTTGTAGTTGAGGTGGTGGAGTCTGGCTCTGGTGAGGATCTTGAAAGGGTCGAATCAGTTTGCGAGTGACTTTCAGAAGTCAAAGGACAATACGTGGTAAATCTAGTTGTAGTTCCGCTAATAGTTGTTGTCACTGTTGTAACACCAGTTGTCATGGTAGATTCATTGCATTTCTCGCTTGCACAACTAGTAATAGTAATAACAGTGGTACTGATTTCGTCTGTTGTGAATGTTGTAGTTGAACAGTAGCTGTTTGAGCAAGCAGTAGATGAGGTAATCGAGGTAAAATCAATTGAAGACGAACTCTGGTATGCTGAAAAGCTATGAGGTTTTGAACTGGAATATGTGTTTGAAGTTATAAATGATGTTAAATCACTGCTAGACAATTCACTAGTCAAACTAGTTGGAGTTTCTGTGGAGCTCAGACTGATAGTTGGAGTGATGCTTGTACTTGCAATTGAGCTAGACGACTTTACTGAGGTAACTTGTGAGCTTTCAGTAGAAGATTTTGAGCTGGAAATGGAACTTAAGAAAATGCTTGAGCTAGGAACAGTGCTCGAACTAGAAACTTTACTTGAACTTAGAATAGGACTAGAACTGGAAACTGCGCTTGAGCTGGTAACTGTGCTTGAACTTAGAATAGGACTAGACCTTGAAGCTGCGCTTGAGCTGGTAACTGTGCTTGAACTGGTAACTGCGCTTGAACTAGAACCCGTACTTGAACTTAGAATAGGACTAGAGCTGGAAGCTGAGCTTGAGCTTGAAGCTGCGCTTGAGCTGGTAATTGCGCTTGAACTTGAATCAGTGCTTGAGCTGTAAACTGTGTTTGAACTTAAAACAGTGCTTGAGCTGTAAACTGTGTTTGAACTTGAAACAGTGCTTGAGCTAGGAACAGTGCTTGAGCTAGGAACAATGCTAGAGCTAGGAACAGTGCTCAAACTAGAAACCGTACTTGAACTTAGAATAGGACTAGAGCTGGATGCTGCGCTTGAGCTGGTAACTGCGCTTGAACTTGAAACAGTGCTAGAGCTAGGAACAGCGCTAGAGCTAGGAACAATGCTAGAGCTAGGAACAATGCTAGAGCTAGGAACAATGCTAGAGCTAGGAACAATGCTAGAGCTAGGAACAATGCTAGAGCTAGGAACAATGCTAGAGCTAGGAACAATGCTTGAGCTAGGAACTGCGCTTGAGCTGGTGACAAAATTTGAACTAGGATTAATACTTGAACCAGGAACAATACTCGAGCTAGAAACTGTGCTTGAACTAGATTTATCACTTGAACTAGAAATAAGGGTTGAGCTGGAAGTTACAACATCAGATGTCGTACTTAAAATAGTGCTTGTCTGTACAGTTGAGCTAGAAATAGCAGGACTGATACTAGTCGTACTGGTGCTGGGAATAGTACTTAAGGTGCTTGATTCATCAGTCAATGGACAATAAGTAGTGTAAACCGTAGTGGCACCGTATCTAGTGGATGTCATTGTAGTGACACCTGTTGGTACAGTTGTAGTCATACATCCATTATCTTGACAAGATGTAAGTGTTAAAATAATAGTGGAGATGTCACGAACAGTAGAGACTGTGGTTGAAGTTGGATCGTAGGTGTATTGAGTGTGGATTTGTCTGTCGTCTAACTCTAGGTGTGCAGACACCAGGCAGATGAATCCGTATAAAGCGAAAGAATATAATAAAAACATGAGGTTTGTTCCAGGGATTTCCTAAATTACGCCCCATTTAAGTACATTTTATCACCTTTTCGAATTGAATATAAAACCAAAGTGCTGGGACAAATCTGAAACCACATTGATGTTTGGGTGCAAAAAAAAGTTTACCTCTACGGTTGTATGCAGTCGGCTGGAACCTGAAACTCACACATGCGCATTTTTCACTTTCTTATCTGCCTCAAATACTCAGTAGAACTTACACAATAATAATAAATTATAAGATACTTGTTACCTGAGCTAAATAATAAGTATATATATGTAGTTTCTAAATGAATGAGTTCCAGAAAGAATCGCCGGCCCGCAGAAATTCAGTGTTTGTAGTCTCCAATCCTCCAAATCTCTAACCCCATGATTTTAAAACGTCCCACTTTATCATGAACATGAGTGTTTAAGGTTTCATTACCAAACGTATCACAAGGACAACTGACACCTTTAATCAAAGACTTATCAATCCATAACCCATTTTTCCCATCTGAAGATCCTATAGCTATAAAATCGGAGTTGGAATAAATGATATTATCGTTAACTCCAGTGTACATGAAGGCTTTAAATCGAGTATGATGGTGAGCTGGTTTCTTTGCTGGTTTATTTTTAGGTTCTTCATCAGAAGTGGTATTTGTAGTTTTTGTTTCATCATTCAGGTCCTGTGGCTCTTGCAGTGAAGAATCTTTGCATTCTTTATAATGAGTCAATTTTTTGGGATCATAGGTTTCAACTTTCCAAAGAAAACACTCTCCATTACCATAATAGCGCTTATGATCCATAGGTTTTAAATGTTCATTAAGAAAACAACCGAATTTTGCATTCGTTTCATCTTTGATTATCATGACATACCCGTGATTTCTTTTATCCAGGTACAGTGTATGGCTATTATGAGTTACCACCATTGACAGAACAACACTTTCAGCGTACCCCAGTTCAGTTTTCTTTTTCTTTAACTGTCTTTGATACTCTGGATCCAAATTCCGATATAAAGACTTTAATGAAATTCCATGTTGATCTAATGAATAATCTAAATACCAATCATCAAACAATTGATATCTGGCAGGCAATAAATTCCGAATGTTGTCAGCCAACTCATCGTCTAAAAGTCGTTGCCTCGTAGATTGCTTGTAGCCGTGAAGCAGGATAGGAGAAAGAGGGGGCAATGAAAACGAATCGCTGCTGTGAGAATGGGTATTTTCTAATTCACTGGACTGTTTTTCCTGTGGCAATGGTTCTGTTTTACTTTGTCTCAATCTTTGTAATAAAGTAGATCTCTTGCCCAATCGCGAATACGTCTCTCCTATGCTATCTGGTTCCGACGCTGGGTCATTCAATGAAGTGACCGATGAATTGGAGCTCTTAGCTTCCTTCAAATCGTTGGATGAATTGTTGTTTGAAGAAAATATCGATTTCTTGAACATGTTAGTTGGTAGAAAGGGCAAAAAATATTTAAAGTTGTAAAGGAAAACCAATATTATTCTTTGGCCAAATTAGTGAGAAAATCTGTTTTTTGTGTAATAGAGTGTCTACAATTAGCTTGTTTCATTTTTTTAGTGGAGGTGGCGCTCGCGATAAAAATAGAATGTTTGACTGATTGATGAAAGTACTGACTATGGGTTAGAGTAATGATATCAAAAGATTTAGAAGGGTTTTCGATATTAAGGAATATTTCATCCATTCTGAATGAGTGTTGGTCTGTATTTTATCCTTCTTTAGTGTAATATAGCTTATTTATAACTGTTGATTGCTCTGTGAATTAATGTTTTTTCTTTGGCTGCACTTTCTACCAAAATTGCGAAATTGGTGTAAAACATATCTTAACTCACTATTACTTTTTACCATCAGAAATAAAGAGATACAGGTATAGAACAGTTAAAGTTCAACATTTCTCTACTTGGTGTGATAAGATATACTTAAATGAGTACAAATATAGATACATTTTAAAGCCGCTATCTATTCTCCTATTTAATTGTTATTTTTGAACCGAATTAACCCTCCTAAAAGCTCTACTCCAATTTTGCAACTGTCAATAAATTTAATTCCTGGAAATGATGCAGCCAATTTTTCATCCAACCCTGCCATACCAGCACAACCTAACAAAACACAATCAATATTATCTTCCTTGTATTCATCAAGTACTTGTTTGACCCGATTGGTGATCTTGGCAAACTCCTCAGGATTGGCCAAACTCAAAACACTGACATCAAGGCCCTTGGTCTTTTGAAATTTCTTGGATGGAAAATCCACTGATCCTACAAATTGTTTGATTCCTTCATCCAAAACTGGCTCCCACTCATTAACACTAGTTAAAATAAACAGCTTATTAGCACTCAGAAGTGCATACAACAAGGTGGCTTGCATTATTCCTAAAATGGGCTTATCAGTATGCTTTGCCAAAGAGTGTACCAAAGGATGATCCGAGTAGCAGCACACTAAAAATCCATCATATTTTTGAACCACCTCCTTCGCTAATAAATCTGGAAGTGCTACTTCTGCTGAGCGAGCGGACAAATCCGGGGTGATTTCTTTGGGTCCTTCAGCGGGAGCAGTGTAGAAATGGAATTTGGTACCTTCGGGGACAACTAAAATCTTTTCCAAATTGTCTGTCATCTGACGAGAAGAGTTAGGGTTGATTACGAGGATATTGATCATGATGGCTAGTGTTGAACGAGATTGGTAAATGATTCAATTTTTGAGCGTCTATCTTATCGGCTGCCGCCATACAGGATCCGTCCTAGAGTTAAAAGCCCAAGTACGAACACACCAACAAATCATATTAGTTGATGCTCAAGATCAAAGAATCTTAATATTTGAACATTTAATGATCTTGAATTTAACTATCTAATCTGATTCAATATCTTCTCAACATGTAACCCCTTGAGACAACTTCCTTCCTTGTAAATTGAGCGACCAAACAGTCGCATAGATCTATCGCTAACTTTACTTTATTTCCGCATGTTTTCGCGACATGCGACGTTTAAATGAATTTTTATTCTTTAATCCATTTTGCAGTCTGGTTGTGTTAATTCATAAACCGATGATTTAAACTGTTACTATGTCTTTTATTGGGGTTATTGACTTGAATATCCCTGCCTGGAGTAGGGCCATCATATGCTTGGCTGCAGTTTCTGAAAACATCAAGTTTGTCTTAAGTAAGGACACTCTTTCCTTGTCCGCAGTTAGCAACGCCCGCATTTCGTACGGAGAGATCAAGTTCCCCAGGTCATATTTCCATGAATTCAATATTGATTTCACCGATCTGACTGAAGATGGTCTTGAAGAAGAATCTTACTCATTTGTGGTCAAGTCTCGTCATTTACTGATTCTTTTCAAGAACTTGGATTCCACTGACTTATACTATATCTACTTTAAGACTGATTGGTCACAACATTGCCCTGAATCTATTAGGTACAAGTTGTTAATAGAGATCAAGACCAAGAAATTGATAGTGAAGAAGTATCAAGCGGCATACCAACCGGTGGTGCGAGATCTAGTTCAATTGCCACAACAATATCGCACAGAATTAGAATCTCCTCAAGGTGAAATCAAAAACATTAAATTGGAAACCCTAATATTAAAACAGTTTCTTGAAATGATCCCTATGGCCACAGAAGATTTCAAAATAGAAATTAATAACGAAAATCTATTATTGAGTGGATACACCAAACAAATCATGAAGGACCGAGAATATCTTAAGCAACCAATGTCTGTGAGTATTTCTTTATTACTAGAAGAATTAACTGGTCATAATATTGATCCGATGTTTTCAAATGAAACTGTAAACTTCAGATTGAAAGATTTTCGTAATTTCATTAATTTGGTTTGGTCTTTGGAAGATACAAAAGAAGCTACAACTCCGGATTACATTGAAGTTATGTTCAAAAAAGCTGGTGATGCTATCGTATTTGAATATTCTACTCATAACTATATGATTGTATTTCTTCAAATTACAAATAACAACGGTCCAGGAACTAATCTCGATCAAGTCTTACCACCAGTTCAAATATTACAGAGTGCTCAAGTTCAAGAACTGCAAAAGCAATCAGATAGAAATAAAAGGAAAACCAAAACCAAAATGCTTAACATCAACAATCATTCTACTGTCACTACTCATATCGAACAAGATGAACTGCATTATACAGAGCCCAATCTACTTTTTGTAGATGAAGATTCGCAACAGCATAAAAGAAGAAAATTTTCAAACAACACCATGTACGAAGCAGATACTGACTACGGAAGCGAAGGAGATGAAAGTTACCAAGTGAATATCGCAGACAATGCCGTAGGAGCCGACAAAACAAACGAAAACCGAAACCGAAACCGAAATCGAAACAAAATTTCAAACCAGGATCACGAGTTCCAAGAAGGCAAAGAATTCGATTATAATCAAGAAGAATTTGGGCCTACACAAGGAGCTACAGCTCCAACTTCAATATTCAACGAATGATATAAATATTTCAACATAAATGCATTACTCTAAATGGGAATAGCTAAATTAGGCTCCAACCTTTGGAACTTCTTCCTTGTCAAGATAATGATTTTTGGTCCATCTGAAACCTTGAGCCAATTGAGCAATCTCATTGACAAAATGACATCCAAATAACAAATAGTTCTTAGGAGTAACGGCCATGGAATATTTCATGAAAACCAATGAATACACAATTAATGACCCGGTCATTGGACCTGAGATCAATTCAGGGTCTTTCTTCAAGTCCAAAATAGCGGCGACTGGGATACCGAAATTTGAGACTGGTCCCCAGAAATGGGTAGTACACATGTATCTAAGGGATTCCCTAGAGAAAAGGAACAGAAAGAACTTATTAGTGGACATGTTTGATGCTCTAAAGTGTTCAAGGAGTATTGAGAAGATTTCAGCACTTTCACAACTTACCAATATTGTTTATTTTTTTTTTTTCAAGTTCTTTTTCTCAGTAAACGTGAATTGCCTGGATGACGCTGGTTTTGTGTAAGATCGCGGGAGGGGCAAAAGACTGATTGGTACCGATTTTGTGGAGATAGCGGCATATAGTCTTCCGACCTTACTAAGTAGAGGTGCATATATTAAAAATAAGGTTGCAACCATTGGCTCTAACAACTTTAATATACCATTTTTATTAGATACATGATACATACTATTGATTAATTATAGCATTATAGATACATGATACATACTATAGATTAATTATAGCATTATAAATACATGATACATACTATAGATTAATTATAGCATTATAGATACATAGATACATTATAGATACATTATAGATACATTATAAATACATTATAAATACATTATAAGCATACTTAGATTATCTACATTACGATTGTCACTTATAAACAAGGTAGGTGACATGATTTTTATTGAAACGATACAATATTCCATTAATCTTCATCTTTTCAGTCTTTTATTATCCACCCATGAATTATCTCTATAACTGTTTGAAGGAGGAATTGCTTGAGAAGCATTACCGGTTGCATTAGGGGAAATGGTTTGTACAGGGAATTGGGGATGAGAAATTGGGCCTTGATATTGCAAATGTGGATGCATCTGTTGACCAGGATCTATAGGAGGACCTGGAGGACCTGGAGGACCTGGAGGACCTGGAGGACCTGGAGGACCTGGAGGACCTAACTGGTGGGCTTGCAAAGGCACTTCGTGTTGGGAAGTCATGACAGGATGTCCAGTTACTGGAAGACTACGAGCTAAAGACAGTTGCGGCCCCCCGAGACGAGGCGTGGCTTGAAGGTGTTGCTGATGTTGTTGATGGGGTAATGGAAGCTGCTGGGTTTGATTCTGTTGTTGTAGTTGTTGGGGTGGTAACTGGTGTGAAGTTGGTGCGTTAATATAGTCTTGGTTTGTGAATGGATACTGTTGTTCATATGAGGCGTATGGGTTGGCAGTTTCCGTCACATTGGGTTCTTGGTATGAACTCTCACGTACTTCGGGATTAGGGTTGTAAGG
Source organism: Kurtzmaniella fragi (assembly GCA_030581955.1). Classification (NCBI taxonomy): domain Eukaryota; kingdom Fungi; phylum Ascomycota; class Pichiomycetes; order Serinales; family Debaryomycetaceae; genus Kurtzmaniella; species Kurtzmaniella fragi. The sequence continues at coordinate 39,765 of JAKTWE010000040.1, read as the reverse complement.
AAGCTCATAATTAGGTTGTGCATAATGAATATCAGTGTTTCCTTGTTGAGATTGATTAGGCGTTTGTACACTTATAGGAGATTGTCGATCTGTAACGCTCTGACTATCCAAACCATAAGTTCCATCAACACCTAAGTTTGTACGATAATCACTTGGATTAGAAGTTTGATTTGTCGATTGATGTTGAGCAGGTGGAGATCCATCCGTAGTTGCAGAAACTGCATCGTCACTAGGCGAAGTAAGGTAGTACGGAAAATTACCTGGATTTCTAAGCCAGAATGGATCATTAATATTGAATCCAAAAAATTCATCCAATTCAGATTCACCAAAGCTCTTGCCAAAGTTACCGAGTTCTTTTTCAAACATATCACGCTCGGTGTATATTCTTTTTCTATTAATGCTTTGAATATGACGAAGAATTTTTTCCACAATTAATGTAATATTGCTGGACCATAAACTGAAATTCTTGATATACTCCAGTTTCCTACTCATTTGCCTCATATTGTTTAACTTTTCTTCTAAAACATTCAAAAAATCACCGGTATAAGCATTTTCAACATTTTTAGATTGAACGTTAACAAAATCTTTATATCTATAATGTAAAAAAGTAAAAATCACAATCACTCCTTGATAAACAAAAGAGCTTATACTTGGATAAGAGTATCGGAAAAGTTTCCCCACTGCATCTGGTTCTTGAAGTTCTTGGAATATACCAGCATGACGATCAAGAAATACATTGACTAAATTGATGATATAATCCAAGAATTTAATGATTGAATATCTTAAGATCTCTGAAATTCGAACGCCTGCTTGTTCATCAGGAAACGAATTAAGAAATGCTTCTAATAATTTGGCTCTATTAACATACAAAGTCACCAAATCAAGTAATAAATTAGTAACATCGAGATTTGCTGGAAAATCTTCAGTATTCTCTAACGATTTTTGTGGAGACTTTTCATGTTGAGTCAAACTTAAATTGGTATCACGATTATCATAAAACCATTCCAATTGTTTTGTTTCTAAATCAAAAATATTGTTTAAACCCATGACATCTTGGAATGTAAAATCAATCATAAAGTTTTCGATTAGCATCATATTGGATAGTCTAAGACACTCACTTTGTCCACTTTTCAACATAAGTTTGACTGTCAATTCATTGTAATCAATATCTTCTATTTTGTTATCATCCATTGACTTGAGTACGCTAGTATTGACTTGAATTGATATGGGGTTAGGTCTACCCAAAGTAGAACATATCTGACCACTAATATTTTTTAAAGCAAACCATACTTTGAATCTTTCGATATCACGAGCCTTATCATCCTCATCATCTTGACCTGTAGAAGAAATAGACAGATGCTTGGATTCTTTTACTGGTAATGAATTAATGGAACTTTTAGAGGTTGAAACATTTTCAAATCGGATTTTTCTCATGGCATGCAACCCAATTGCATAAGCAATAGAAGTGGTATGAAACATCATAGACCATGATTCTTCATATCTTTGTTCAATTAAATATAGTTCAACACATAAAATATACGCTTGGATAGTCAGGATCGATTCATTCAAAAGATTATGTCTTAATTCTTCAAATGATGTATATAAAATGTGTTTAACAATTCTTTTTTTGACTTTGAATGATTTCTTAAACTGATCAGTGGTTATTAAACCTAAATCGGCCAAATCTTTAGGGGTTGCTCTTAAAACCAGCAAGCTTAAAATCATGTATAATAATAATAAATCATCATCATGCTCCCAATCATCATCATTGATATATTTGAAAGAAGTGACGAATTTTATCACATCTTTTTGACTGATAAAAGTTCGGTAATATGCATTCTGATGAAAAAATAAATTCACCAACAGTTTGATGACATAAACATTTTGATCTTTGTCTTTAATGAGAGAAGGTAAGTCCTTTTTCGGAGTTCCGGATTCTTCATTTAATTTCCCTGATTCAGGCACGAGGCTGTCAGACTTATTAATCTGATTTAATGCAAAACTAGATTTCTTTTCACTTAAAGGTAATCCTTCAGTTTCACCTTCAAGTTGAGGACTGGCCATATTTGAATTCGAAGGCGATAAAGTTTCAGAACTTTTTAAATGCTCAATCATATAAGCCGAAGAAGAAGGTCCATAATACTTATCGCCTTCCTCAGTAGTTTCTCCAGATATAGTAATACCTTGGTCGCCACTATAATTACCTTTAACATCTTCAGCTGATTTGTATCGAGAAATAGCTGCGCCTGATGAAGAATTTGGCTTTTTGAAATTCTGGCTCTTTTCTCCAGATTGACTAATTTGAAGTCGTTTAATCAATTTCCTATTCAAATTCTCTAGCTCTGAATTGTGATTCAGAACCCTTTTGTAATCTTCTTTTAAAGTTTCTAATTCTTCAGATGCACTAGGATCTTGACGTTCACTTCTAACTGCTGCATTTCTGAAAGTCAGAGGAAATTCACACACGGTATTCTTGCGTTCACATGGTTTGCATGGTTTAACCCTGTTACATTTGATTTTAAGTCTCCGACATGCCAAACAAGATATCGGGAATACTTCAGACATATCGATTAAGTATTTGGGAAGAAAGGTTCATGTAAAAGCAACAAAATATTCTTTAATTAAGATTATTTATGTAATGTGTGGTAATATTATATACGGTGAAGGTCTGAAGGTAATTAATTTTTAAAAAAAAGATAAAATTTAGGTAATTCTTCTCTTTAAAAAGCTTTTGATAAGGTTTACCGGCTTTGAAATGTATTTCTCTTCCCAACAACAAAATATGGATCTGTTAGATTAAAAATGCAAAACTCCCTGACGTAGTTTGACAAATGTTTAAGATAAAAAAAATTAGTTACCAAAATATCAAGGTTTTATTGAAATTGGCTTGGATTTATAAAAAAAAAATAAATTAATCTAAGAAAGTAGTATCATGCAAATTCAGCCCAATTGGAAAATCAAAGGCAGAAAATAAATTATTAAATCAATAACAAAAAATATAATATGCCTTAACAGCACAAAAAATTCGAAAGTTGATAAACACCAATCTAGAATTTTAATTAATGAAAAGATGTATGTAGGGACTTTAAAAAATATACGATACTCAACTTACATTATTTGTTGCGAGCCCCAAGAATATTTTTCAAAGGTAATGAACATTTTGCTGTATTAACCCGATTTGATTAAACTTTTTCGCGGACCAGAATTACAGATTTGACTTTATTTTTTTGATGAATTATTCTAAAGCTAATGGTAAGAATTGACTAAGTTTTGGGTCCAAAGTGATTGGAAAAAATATTCAAGGTTTTAACAAATTGTTCCTACCCTTAAATTTTTAAAAATAATTTCGATTATCTAAAACTATTTTTGTATACAACAACAGGATAATTCTACAACTTGTTATCAGTTTATTTCAATACCTTATTGTTCGTGTAATAGAAGAAGTTATATCACAAAAAGTTGAGCTCGCATAACCGAACTTCACAGTATCAGATTAATGAATGAGGGGAGGGTCAAAAACTTTTGACCCAGGGATAAAGAAAATTAGAGAGAGGGGTGGGGGAGGTATATGTATGTATGTCACGAAATAAGCATTATAGTTCCTGGTTTGAATTTTTTCCAAACAACTTCAGTAATCGATTTGTAATAAATTACTGATGAACGATTTCTTTGGTTGGAATATTTTTGGAAATACAGAAACTTTCTTCATTAATAAACGATAGTTAATTTAAATATAAATTTAGGTTTTAAATTTTTTTTTCTTATACTGAAAAATGGATAAATTCTCCTTTGATTAATATATCAAGCAGTCTTCAAACAAAAATTCAATTCATATGACTTAGATTCTTGGTATGTATTCAAAAGTGAGAATGAACTATTCCCATCTTTTACGATATTATCAATAATTTAAATAAAAATGCAAGATTGGAGCCGTTTTTTTTTTGAATAACTGAAAAAATAAAAATGGGTCCCAATCGGTAGATCAAATATTATTGATAAAAGCCTTAAAATTGGAATATTTAAACTTTCAGAAATCATCGATCTTACCTTTTGATGTAACAATATAATCTACCTGTGTTATATTTAAGTTAAACTAATTTTTTTGACCTGTTGTATTTAATAAAGATTTGTTTAATTTGGAACTTCATGCAGACGTAGCCAGGACAATGAAAATAATTTAAATTTTGGCATCCTTCCTTGCCCAACCTTATATTTTAAATATGCATCGTACACTAGTGAGCCTAAACTCCACAATCAATTATAAAATAACGCTATTTTCTTAATCTGTTTCTACTTTACGAGCATGTTTCATCATTAAGAAATGCTGTTTACAATGTACAGAATTCTAAACAATTTAACAATCTTTTGCAATTTAATAACTCACCACTAGAAGAAAGATTATTTTTTCCTCTCGGCTTAAATTATCACTCATGTGTATTATTCCCTTGAATATAATTTTTAAGAGCATGTTTTTTTTTGATTAATTCTTAATTTCAAACTTACAATAAATGCATCTTATTCATTTCTTACAACTATAGGCATGATATAAAGTGTGGAATGTGTAAAGATGTAAAACTTCCAATTTGACTTCAAACTTTAAACAAAAAGCTCAATTCACTTGAAATTGGCTTCTTGTATTTATTTTAGTCTTGAGGTTACAATATATTAAGCATCTCCATGAGGCGATGAGTTGTATTGAATTTTGCAGGTCTATTAATTTCCAATTTATTTTTGTAAATGTTTGTAATTGTTGGAGTTTGTTTGAAATGCAATCAACCCAGGAAATTAACACATTTAACATTTATGCATCATCAACCGAATGTAAGTATAAGATGCAAAACGTATGATATATCAACCTTTATACATTATTCAAAAAAAAAACAAGCAAAAAAACGCTTCAAAATTTGGTCGATCCCCAATTGAGTGGTTATGAAGACCGGTCTTCCGTTAATTCTTGTAGATATTATAAACCTTTCAAACACGGCACTAAAAGGGGCTACGGCTCTGAAATTATGCTTATTAAATTTTTATTGTTTAGTTAAGTTTAGTTAAGCTGACCATTTGAAATGCTCATATTCGGTTCGATATCTGTCTCCAACAACAGTTATCTATTGATACCAGGTTTCGGTGTATATTTGTATTTTTTTGTATGTGTAAAATGCCCTTAAATGTTAGTTCTAAACACTTTTTGATTTAAGGTTCAAGGCATAAAGAGAAATGAACCCGTACACTGGAACCAATAAATTATCGTTCATCTTAGTATTCCCTTCTAACAAACATCCAATTAAACAAGCAACAAACATTGCTTCCCAATTTTCAACCTCTACTTGGAAATAGTAGTGAATGATAGAATAAGAAATTAAACTAGTCACAAAAAAACCAATAGATCCTTCAACGGTCTTGTCCAAACCTCTCCATTTAATGTTACCAAACCTCAGACCAATGATGGAGGCAAAAGTGTCACCGATACCCAAGAAAACAAGCCCAATGAATGAATATTGACTAACTGTTTGTTTCAAAATCACGTTGTTGATAAAAATTGGCATGACAGTACCAGTCAAAAGGAAAATATAAGACAAATTCAAAGGTCCTTGAAGATCTTTCATATCTTGGAATAATCTTAATTGAGTGTGCAAGATTTTACCCACAAATGTAAATTGGTTGTATCTGACAATTTCTGCAATGAGCATAACAAAGAAAACTCCAACAATGCTGATTAAAGTAAATACTGGTTCTTGATACAACCCATTAGTAAAGAAAAGAACTCCAAATATAGCGAAATGCCATACTTTTCTTCTCCAGTTCAAGGAAAATTTATCGGCAAAGGCAAAAACAAATGTGATTAAGCCAAGCAGCACAGAAACCCAAACAGTGAACAATTTAATTCTATCTTGATTGGCAAAAATGTATTCCAAAAGCCATGGAATAGGATCTTTACCTAAAATAGAATTCAATTGATAGTTGGTTGCCAAATAAACAATCGAAGAAGCTGCTCCAGTAATAAAAATAACAAGTACTTTAGCCAAACCAGAGTTTTCATCTTGAGTTTTGTAATATTGGAAAGCAGGGTAAATAGCAAGAAGAGCACAAATTAAAGATACCAACAACGATTTTAAAATAACAATCGCCAAGTAAGGATCATCAGTCACGGATGAGACAACAGAATCTGCTATTAAGATCTTGCTCAACAATAAACTGACTAAATGACATTCAGCACTGTTCATAGATACTTTAGGCTTTACAATCTTCTTAGCAACTACTTCATTTTCATCATCTTCTTCATCTTCCAGTTCTTCGCCCTCGTCATCAACTTCTGCCTCTTCAGGAGCCTCTTCATTAATGTGGTTGATGAAGATTCTAAGGAATGTAAAAACAGCAATTTGTTTCCAAGTTTGCAGAGTAAATTGCTCTGAATTGTAGATGTAAGAAAACATGAAAGAAGTGAATACATTAACACCAATTGCTAAGTTATCAACAACAAAATAATTCAAAGACAAGTTCAACAACAAGTCTTCAGGCTTCAAAAGTAAAGTAAGAACCAAAGGAATGAAAACGGAGTAAAAATGATCAAATTCAGGCAATTCTGGGCAAGGATAAGCAGCAGGATCAATCAGATGGTTCTTCTTTTTGGTAGAGTGAGCAAGAATCAAAGAAATAACGACTCCTGCAAGATTAAAACCCACCAATTGATAGTTGTCGAGAACCAATTTTTGATCATTAAGGTAAATGATTTGACACACATAACCTAAAGTCATCGCTTGAACAAACTTGCCGGTATCCATGTTGTCATTCAAGAAGTCCTGAGCGGTGAAGATATAGTTCAATGGGAAATTATAGTTTTCTGGAGCGTCATCGTCTTCGATTTCTAATTTGGTTGAAACGGTTTCTTCAGGCACAACTTTCTTGGTTTCTTCGGACAATTGATCAGGGTTACGAAATATTTGAGCGGTGGATCTGGCATTAGCTGGGGTGCTGTCCGAGTTCTTGCCTCTGGAACGCGTACGAGGTGCCATTATATACAATTAACCGTGCAAAGAAGCTACTAATAATGTCCTGGGTTTTAAGGGCAGACGCAAAACTAAGCAAACTTTGAAAAGTAATCTGACAGTTTTGATATTTTTGTCTCAGTGTGTTTTTTTTTTTTTTCCCTTGTTTTTCTTGACTGTTCATTCGAAAGCTCGTTATCTAAGCCGTTCCAGAGATAAGAAGGTAACGGCGAATGGAAGACACTTCGATTTAGAAGAAAGCGGGTTTCGACAAAGAAAAATTAGAGTAAGGAAATGAGAAGGTTGTGTTGAATTGTGAAGTTTACAGATTGAAAGAATATCAGCGACAGAATTGAAAGTGGATGGGATATTTAGCTTGATTGAGTTAGAGTGAGAATGCCTAGAGATGGTTTCCATACTCATCTAATTGCACTAAATAGTGCTTCGAGGATAAATGAGACTCAAACGCCGTTGGAATCAGCGCTTATAATTCGACAGATACTGAACTCTTGTTTCTAGAATTTATTAACAAGCACTCTCGGTTCTAATACCTTGTACACTTCAATCGTTCGCACTCGTTGGCTGTTAGTGCGATCACTGAAATCGACCACTTTAATGAATCGCTGGTTAGTGCGTGCGTTGCTGGTATATAGTGCGAACACTTAAACCCCGTCCATTTGATTTAACCAACATTTTCAAAACCCAACCTCTCTATGAGGGGCTAATTATTACAGGCTCCGTAAAACATCTTCAAATGCTTTTAAACTATAGAGTGTAAATTAGTAATTGTTACGGTTTTCTGTACCCCTCAAATACCCTTGGTTTCAGCCACCTGATTTAACTTTCTTCATTACCGTTCTAGCTCAAATTACAAGCAAATTCCATTTTCATATTAATTGGTTTTCGGTGCACTTTTTTTTCTTTCCGATCGTTATTAGCAGCAGTTTTACTTTCATTAAATGAGCTTTCAAAGCATCAAGTTTTTCTTCAAATCTGTAATCTACGGCTCCTTGGTGTGCGGCTGTGCCATATACGGAATCGTACTGTCAATCTTGTTACGTTTGATCCGTAAAAAACAGTATGCTCAATACACGGTTGCCAAAGTATTCTACCGTACTTGTGGAACCGCTTTAGGGTTGAAGATTACCATTAAAAACGAAGAAAGATTGAAGAATCTTCCAGCTATCATTGTATCGAATCATCAATCGGCTATTGATGTATTGATTTTAGGAAAAGTATTTCAACCTGGCTATACTGTGACTGCTAAAAAGGCTTTACAATATTTCCCTTTCCTTGGATGGTTTATGCTTCTTTCAGGAACTTTTTTTATTGATCGTTCCAAGGGAGAAAAGGCTAGAAAATTATTAGAAGCTTCATTGAAACAACTTAAGAAAGAAAAACGGGGTATTTTCATGTTTGTAGAAGGAACCAGGTCTGGTTCGGATAAGTTGGAATTGCTTCCGTTTAAAAAGGGTGCATTCCATTTGGCAACCCAAGCCAAGATTCCAATCATTCCTATTGTTGTCAGCAATTACTCTACACTTTTCCACTCTAAGACCGGAGTTTTCAATGGAGGTGAGATTGTTGTGGAAGTATTAGAACCACTTCTCACCGAGAATGTGGAAACAAAGGAACAAATCGATAAGTTATGTGACAGTACAAGAGATATTATGCAAAAGACCTATGAATCTCTTGGGTACGCCAAAACCAAGGGTGAATTATCAAAAGCACCAGAGGGAATTGAAGAAGAAGAAGAAGAAGAAGATTCTGTGTCAGATATTAACACTGACAGTGAAGTGGAAATCACTGAAATTACTCCTTTGGTTAAGAAATAAATTCTGAAGATACCACTTAATTATGTATAAATTAAATATTATTGTAACTCAATTGAAACACCGCTGGTTTGTAACTACATGAATGTATGATCTATAAATTTCATTTCATCAGAATTCATAAAAATCTACATCTATATAGTTTGTTGAAATTTTCGATCTTTCCTGAATATAATTATGTTATAACGGCCTTCTTCTTCTTCTTCTTGTTCGTTTTTTTGACTTCAATTACAGAGTCTGGAGTTCCTGCTTTACCGTCTACTGTTACTGGCTCTATATTTTGTTCCACAGGTGCTTTGTCAGTCTCTGGTGACACAAGATCATTAGCGTTGAAACCCAAACCAGTCGAAGTTGCCTTCTTCTTTTTTTTCAGTTGGCTTTTGTCCTTGCCAGACTCACTCTTCTTCTTCTTTTTAGGTTTATCTCCAATTTTAGCAACTTCTAACTTCTTTCTTAATTCGTCCAAATCAACTTCATATTCACCATCACCAAATGGACTTGCTACCGAAGCATTTAAATCAAAATTGTCCAAATTTGAAGAATCAATTTTGAAAAAACTCTTTTTCTTTTTCTTATTTGCATTTGTTTCATTATTGGTAGGAGTCAGTACGGAGGAGAGAAGTACATCCAGTTTATTTGACGTTGGTACATTTTCTTCTGCTAAAATCAAGACTTTTTCCTTCTTAAGTTTCTTTTGCTTAATCTTTTTGGGTTTCACCGTATTGATTGAGAGTATGTCACTGCTACTGGCACCACTACCTGGCTCATCTATGTTAACTGATCTTCTCACTTTAGATTTTCCTTTATCAGCCGAAGAAGTGATGTAGTATGGATCGTCTTTTTGTTTTTCAATTCTGGCTTTCTTCTTTTCCACTTCATCAACACTGTTTAGTTGTATCAACGGTTCTTCATCAGACTCTACTTCATTGCCATTAAACAAAGAATCAGTGTCGGAGATATCCTCCTCAGCAAAATCACCATATTCTACGTCATTAAGTTGTGTATCGAGATCAAGATCATCTGGAAGTGGAATATTTCTCTGGGCATCCAATGCAACAGGATTTAATGGATATGCCTTAAAAAAAGATGGAAGTACATGTGTTAGAAGTACAGGCAAGTTGTCCTCCGTCAGAAATGGGTTCGATGTGAGTTCTTCACCGTAAGATTGCAGAGTGCGTTCATTCGTATCTTCGAGTTGCTCGTATTCGTCGTCATCGGATTCACCTGAAGTATCTTCTTCGCTTTCATCTTCATCGTCGTCATCTTCATCGTCGTCATCTTCATCATCATCGTCATCGTCATCGTCATCGTCACCCTCATGAATGTAAACCAGTTTTTTGTTACGGAAAAATGCAAGTTCATCATTTTTCATTCTTTCTAATTCAGACTCGTCACCTTTGGTCATAGCCTCAAGACAAAGTTTCAAGAAGTCAAGCCACGAAAGAGCTCTCTCTTGAACTTCATAATGCTGGTGATTTTCCCAGTTAGACAAGAACTTAATCAATTTCCATAAATAGAATTGTAATTCAAGATATTTGTCATGTTTCATTGTGTAATCTTGAGCGTAAAGTGTAACATAATCTGTAAATATACTGTTATATACCTTCACTAATGCTTGGACCAATACATACAAAACTTTGTTATTTGAAAGATCAACAATCTTGTCAGAAACAGGAAATAAGAAATTTGAAGAATTAGTGATTTGAAGTTCAGCATCGACGTATTTGTTCACCAAAATGTTAAATACTTCTATTTTTTTACCCAAATCAAAAACTGCATGTTTTGAGTTATACTCTTCTTCATCATCCGATAAATTGCCATCTGACACTTTCAATTCATCTATGTACTCACCCATTAACCAGTAAAAGTCTTTCAAAAGAATAGGGCAGTTGATTAAAACATTAACATCCTGAACAAACTCCATAATTACTGAATTCAAAATCTTGGATCTAACTGATGGAATTTTGGTTGCAAGTGTCTTAAATTCATTGCCAATTGCTATTGAGATCGTTTCAGCTGTTTCATCAGAAATGCTTGGTGCAGTTGTTTGAGAATTTGGTAGTGGGAGCAAAGTTAGATTGATCATATCTTTCAAAACTGCAACATACCAATTGATATTGGGTACGTTGATGTAATTATCTTGACTTACCACAGATAAAATTTTCAAAACCACGTCCAACTTATAATGCTCGGGAATCACTTCATTGTTGGATGGTATTAACTGAAGTAACAATACTTTTACTACTTCGGCGATATTATCTTCGTCAATAAGATAATGGGCTATTTCCAATGCTTTTGACTTCATAATCAAATCTTCATCAGTCAAGCATGCCATCATAGTGTTGGAAACACCTTTGATCTTGTGCAATAAAGTAGGAAATTGTTTCAAAATATTAATCAATGCCAAAAGTCCAACAAACTTTAAATTGGAATCTCTCGTTTCAAAAAATTTCATGATTTGTTCAATACAGATCTTGGCAACGTCCCTATCTTTAGACAGTTCTGGATTGAGCATGGTTCCACTGACTATACAATTGATACATTCATAGATCAAAGAAGAGGCCTGAGTTGTAACCATTAAGTTTATAATAGTTGGAAGAATTTTCTTTTTCATTCTTGGTTCTACTCGAGATAAACTTTGAAATAGTTTAAGAATTCTTATGATGAGCCAATTGTTTTTACTTTCTTCTAAAATAGTAAAGAATTTGGGTAAGTAATTGACGAAAACAGTAGGTGATTTTTTAGAAATTTCACAAATGACGTTTATAGCAGCACTGACCACTGAAATATCAGAGTCATCTAAAATCTGGACAACACGTTCAAAATTGGCTCTCAAACTATCAGGATATTGCAAGAATATCTTATACATGGCCAAAATTGCCTTCTTTCTCACGTACGGTTTGGTGTGAGTTAATTTCAACAAAACATCATCATTGATATCCTTAGCTAGGTTTGGCGTCACTATAGTGGCAATTCCAGAAAGAGCAAGACCAACTTCAAAAGGATTCCCAGAATTCAAATCTTTTTTAAACTGGTTGGTTGCTAAAATCAACAAATCTTGTTCATTTTTGAACAGTTGAATTGCCGCCAAATAACCAACTCTTTTCTGCTGAAATTTGGATGAGGACATAATTTCAAGGATCTTAAAGTTACTCCATGACATATCAAACCCGTACATCTCTAAGTATGTCAACTTAAGAATAGCCATAGCTTTTGTTTCTAAATCCGTGGTATTCAATTCTTGTCTACATTCTTCGATAGCTGAGTCAAGAAATTGCAGGAGAGATTCAGGCAGTATTTTCAGGTGATGCCTTATTCCCTTGATCAAATCAGCTAAAGATTTCTCAAACAGGATCCCAAAGGGTTTCAACCGTGCCAACACCTCATTGTTAGATATCAAGGACGACATCTGAACCTAATATTTTGACAACGAGAGAATTGGATATCAACAAAAATTAAAAATTGAATCAAGTATGCATGAATAAAATAGTTGTGTACAATATTTAATTTTTGATAGAATTACTTGATAAGTTTTATATACGTCAAACAAAGACGGTTATATCGACCATTAGTGACGCTATATACTTCCTTGGTTGTTTATGTCTACAGAAAACGAACAAATAGAATCTCCAGGGTCTTCCACAGACGACTCGTCGTATTTTGTGTCGGATGAAGAGACGCTGGAAAATGGAGTCAATGACAGAATGGAGTACGGAGCTTCAACTGCTCAAAACGTCACTTACTTCTCCAACAGACTTTCCCAGGCTATGGATCTGATTCAATTGGATAAGTCCTTGGTTGCGCAGGCGCAATTGAGTGGGAAGTTGAACAATGATACTCAGAGAATCATTGATAAACGACAGGAAGTGGTAGATCGATTGAAGTCTGTGGAGCAATTATATAGCAGGTACTTTGCTAGTGATAGAAAAGGGGGTCTTACAAACAATGTAAGTAGAATAGAGAGATTAAAGCATGAAATTAAAAACATTGAGACCCGGATCGACAAGATGAAGTATGGCACTTCTGGGTTTGGATTGTTCAAAGGGAATCGTAGTGGAGTAGTCCAAAATTATCCCATTGAATACAACAAGGCAAGAGATAAAGTTATAGAAAGACAGGTGGAAACTGACTAGAAGTCCTTGATACTTTTTTGATCAAAGTCATACTCCTGCTTGATAATAAATCTACAAGTTAGGTTTAAAACATCTGTTAGTTTTTATTCATGTGGATATAATATTCAATTGAATGCGTACATAATCCCCAAACCATCCAACCAATCTCCCTTGTACCCATACAACCCGATCAACTCTGTTTGATCACTAGGCAAATCCAAAAATGAGAAGCCTCCACCATTGCTTGATCCTAGCATTGCTGAAGCTCTATTCTTGTTTGTCACGATTTGAATACCATCAATCCATGCTCCACTTCTGAAGTTAAATCTAGTAATATATTCCTGTGGTTGAATCTCGAAGTCTGTTTGGTTTCCTCTTTCATTACCGAGCATGGATTCCCTCAGTTCGCCACCTCCTACATTTGACAGATGGGTTTCAGCTGGTTTTTTGAAGAGTCCTTTAAATCCACCGTAATTCCTAACAGGAACAGGTGGAGGCCCACTATTATTCCCACCCCCTGTTCTATAGAAAAATCTAATACCAAACACTGCATGCCCATGATAAACTCGAACTTTGTAAACCTGTTTCCAGTTGAAACTTGCAACAATCATTTGTCCGTTCTCTTTACCCTCCAATCTACTCAAATAACCGGTTATTTCTCCTCTATTCAACCCGAAATCACCTTTGATAGTTTTAGCACCTTTTTTACAATGTTCCTTGAAATTATCGATACTCAAATCTCCTCCAAGGGAATGGAATGAAAGATTAAAATTTTCTCGGTGGTCTCGAGTCCCCTTTTGAAACTCCTCCCAGATATCATCGTACTTGAGTGTAAGTTTCTGTTGTAACCCAGGACCTCCATACAGAAGTGGTAAAAACGCTCTATGGTATCTAGTAAGACCATCAAATCCCCAATCAATGAAAAAGATTCCAGCATTTGAGTACACCACAATTTCTTTATCACGGAAAACATAGGACACTGGTGCCTTATTACGTCCATCATTATTATAACTGCTATCAGGCAAAAGAGTGGATTGACTGATTTTCCAGAAAGAAGGATCATTTTCATCTGGAGGTAACGAGAAGGATCCATGATAAAAAAATCTCAATTGATCACAACGATGCCAATGACAAACCTTATCCCATTCACCATTGCCACCTACCTGAGATCCTCCAGTATGCCTTCTCATACACTCATTTTCTCTGGTCATAAAAGAACGGTTCCACCACACATAATCTCTCAACATCACTCCATCAACTTCATGAGGCAACCCAAATAAGTGACCTATTTCATGCATAAATGCACCCATTGTGATATTACAACATTCCCAACTAGTTCCACACTCGTTACAATCGTTAGCAACTTCATTGATTGACAAATGAGTCGCATCTAGAAATTGTGGGGTCACAGCTGGGAAAGTGGAGGGCCATGAATGAAGACCATGGGATCCAAAAATAGCCATTTTTACTTCCCCTGTACCACCACCAAGGGCAGCATGTGCTGAAATAAGCTTCCTGTTAGTGTCCCAGGTTGCATCCAAATAGATACACGCACACTGCACAGCAGTACCTCCACGTTCATGTTCAGACCAAATATCAGGAGTTCTTTTAACAAGGTCAATTGCATGTCCGAAAAGAGCACCCGAATTTTTAGCGTTTGGATTTTGTTGAGCCCAATCTGGATCTCTCAATTGAGCAACCGTTTTGTCAGAACGTAAAACATGCACTTTTACTTCACTATGTGCCGTTGGAGAATCTACTTGATAACCAAATATAGTTTGATTCAGAACCTGTTCTTGAAGAAAAGGGAATGTTCTATTCAAGAAGCCGGCCTCTCTCATGTCTTTCATAGTAAACGCTTGCATCAATCTTGCCGCAACCTTAAGCTTCTTGACTGCAGTGTCCAAGTTGGCAACTTCGCCCCTGTTCAAGCGGTATTTAGGCATGTCGTAACTTCCATTGGAATCTTTTCCTACAATAACACACAAATGTACAACCTTGTTCTTGGGTGACTCCTTGTAAACAACACTGATTGATCCGGAATCTACAGGCTTATTATCACCTTCTTTGAAGCCAAAACTATTGAGCCGAGCGTTCCCATAGGCTTTCACTGCAAACTTATTCAAATCTCCAGGTGAAACGTGGAGAATAGCCTTGAAATAACCGGCGTTGATCTCGAAATTCTGAGGTGGAAACACTTTGTTGTCGTTATTGACAAATTCAATTACACCTTGGTTTACAGAGGACGAGTGTCCAGAGATAATCACCGTGGGTGACAGCACTATCTCGCCATCTTGATAGTCAAAAGTGATCATAATCGGTAAATGTGCAACAACTGTTCTTTAGAAAAAAAAAATAATAATTAAACAATTAGCAAGCTACAACAAAATCGAAAACTTAGTTTAGCTACAAAGATCTAAACATTGCGCCTGCACTCTTAAGTACAGGCTGTGGATATATTTAAGATACTCAATTTTTAGTGCTCAGACAAATAAAGTGCTCCTTGTAGGACTTGAGAATGGACAAAAGTACATAAATGAAACGATCATCTGCTGCTAACGCGGTTGCTAGACATTGGCTGAAAAGGCCAAGAAAGCCTGACCTCATTACTGGGCCCGAAATAATCTCCATTCTGTCCGAAGAACTGGATCTCGAGGAGTCAGGTGAGCCGGTTGTCATTAGGAAAAGATTTGCAGACGTGGCGAAGCCTATACCGAGAGAGGAAATGAGCAACGCCAAGCGCTTATACGAACAACCGTTACCTTTCCGAATGATGAAAACTTTATCCATACCCCATTCTAAGGGAGAATCTTTTGAAAGCCTTGTAGGAAGTGCAGACTTGGAGAAAACCTATCAATTCAATTTTGGTATTCAAGCTGACTTTTTCTTGTCTCATATCCACCGCGATGCTACACCACAAGTAATTTTTATATCTGGAACCAATTTACTTCAAGACTATTATGAACCCATTGACCCAATATTGGTATCTAAGTACAATGTCAAATCATTAGTGGCGTTCATACCTGATCGTTTTGGGACTCATCATTCCAAAATGATGATTAATTTCTTTAAAGATGGTACTCTTGAAATTGTTATAATGACTGCAAATTTGACTATGTTGGATGTTGGAGTTCTTACCCAAATGTGCTGGAGATCCGGAAGACTCTCAAAAGGGGAATCCAAAAATCAAGGTAAAGTGTTTCAAACTGATTTACTTTGTTATATTCAAAAATATAAGATTTCACAATTAAACAGTTTGGTCAAAATTATGAAAGAATACAACTTTTCTTCTATAGACGTTGAGCTAATTGCATCAGTACCGGGAAAATTTTCTACCAAGTATGATGAGTTTGGAGAGACTTACGGGTGCTTGAAATTTAGGCAAGTTCTTGAAAGAAACAAACTTTTGCACGACGGGTCCACATGTAAATCAGTGCTTGCCCAAGTTTCTTCAATTTCTGCTCCATTCAAAACCTCAAAACTGGCCAGTAGTCCAATATTTTCTCATTTATTGTGTCCAGCTATGATGTCAGAATTTGACATAACAAAACCGCTTGATCCGGGCCCAGAGTCGTTTTTAAAACACCAGTCAATTTATAAATACAACCCATACATAATATACCCCACTGCGCAAAACATAGCCAACTCTGCCGTTGGTTGGGGTGCTGGACAAGCCGTGCATTTCAAGTATTCGCAAACTGGTCCCGCAGAGAGTCAATATAACCAACTAAAACCTTACTTGTGCCAGTGGAAATCAAAGAAAAGACAAGAAGCCCCTCCTCACGTCAAGACATACTTGTGTGGAGATCGGGACTGGAAGAATCTCGATTGGGCCATGCTTTGTAGTCACAATCTATCCAAGCAAGCATGGGGTTATCCCTTGGAAAAAGAATCCTTGTTCAAAGTATCTAGTTATGAACTTGGTGTATTGGTTCCGAAAAAGCCTGGAGCACCTCTTGTAAATGACCAGTTTATTACATCAGAAACCGATGCTGAAATACATCATAACAAGATCCATTTACCGTTTGACTTACCACCATCCAAGTACAAAGCCGACGATAAACCCTGGAGTTATAACGAAAAATTTGAGATTATAGACATAAACGGTAGTACTTTTCCATAAGTATTCAAAATTAACTACACTTTGATAAAACACCATAACTTTCAATGTAGTTTTTAAGTTTAATTTTGCACCCAATCGTTAGTGCATACATCAAACTTCAATTATTAAGGTTCCGTTTTTTCTTTTTTTTAGCAGATTATTCTGTATGCAGTCTGTTTACCCACACGCTACGCGTGAAAACACAAACATATAATTATATAGAACTTAGTTTCAAAGTGGCCAAATGCACATCAAAAAAATCATAATCCAGGGGTTTAAGACCTACAAGAACACAACAGTAATAGATTTATTATCTCCCAATCACAATGTGGTAGTAGGAAGAAACGGATCCGGTAAATCCAACTTTTTTGCCGCCATCAGATTCGTGCTTTCAGACGCTTACACTCATATGTCCAGGGAAGAGAGACAAGGTCTTATACACGAAAGTACCGGTTCAGTCTTGTCTGCTTACGTGGAAATTTTGTTTGACAACTCGGATAAGCGTTTTCCTATAGCCAAAGAAGAAGTAGCTGTTAGAAGAACCATAGGTTTAAAAAAGGATGATTATTCTATTGATGGGAGATCTGCTAGTAAATCCGATATCATGAATTTGTTAGAAAGTGCTGGCTTCTCGCGATCCAATCCATATTATATTGTTCCTCAAGGCCGTATTACAAACTTGACTAACTCCAAAGATTCTGAAAGATTGCAATTATTAAAAGAAGTTAGTGGAGCAAAAATATTTGAAATGAAATTAAAGGAATCCAACAAGGAGATGGAAAATTCAAAATTCAAGAAGCAGCGCATAGATGAAACACTCAAATCGATCCAAGAAAGACTTGATGATTTACAAATTGAATCCGATGATTTGAAGGAATACCATTCTTTAGAGAAAGCGAAGAAGGTATATGAATTCAATATATTCGATCGTGAGTTGTCAGATTTAAATGAGCAGGTGGAACAGATTAACTCTGATTATTCTCAGTTATTGGGCCAATCCCAAAAAGATTTGGAAGAATTAGATTCAAGAGATAAATTACAACTTGAGTTGACTGAGTCCATTAATGAATTAACAAGATCTTTGAGTATTTCACACTTAGAAAAAGAACAACTTCAATCTGATATCAAACAAACTTATGACAGATTATCTGAGAAAAAGATTCAAATTGATCAATTAAGAGCCACTAATATTTCTGCCGAAGAGCAAGAGGCTACAATTAAAGATAATATCCGTAAATATAGAGATTTGATTTCGTTGAAAGAACAAGAAATATCAAACACTAAACCTAAACTCAGAGATTTACAAGTCCAAGAATCCGAAATCAAAGCTGAGCTTGAAATATTCATTTCCAGACAAAGAGCTTTATACGCTCGTAAGAATCGTTTTCTGAAATTTAATTCCAAAGAAGAGAGAGATATATGGTTACAAGATCAAATTGAAACTAATTCTAAAGAATTCATATCTAAAAATACCGATTTCATTGAAATGAAAAAGGTGGTTGCAAATAAAGAGATTGAGATTAATCAAATTGAATCCCAAATTGCCGAGTTGAATGAATCAATCATTGGTGATAAATTCAAAAACGACGTGGAACAAATTCAAGTCAACATCTCTGAATTTAGAACTAAGATTTCAAGTTTATTGGATAAAAGAAAGCAATTATGGAGAGATGAAATTAGACTCAAAAGTATTGCGGATTCCTTAACTCATGATTTGGAGCTTGCGTCACAATCCGTGAGTAAGACCATGGATAGAGCTCAAGTTAAAGGGTTGACAGCAGTAAATGTAATTGCTAAGAAACTTGGTTTATCCGAATCAGTGTACGGTCCAGTCGGTGATTTGTTTCATGTGAGTGAAAAGTATAAGACAGCAGCCGAGGTGATTGCCGGAAACTCACTTTTCCATGTTGTTGTTGACACTGATAAAACCGCTTCTTTAATCATGGAGGAGTTGATTCGTACCAAATCAGGTCGGGTTACATTTTTGCCTTTGAATAGAATTAATTCACCTGAAGTGACATACCCAGATTCTTCAGTTGAAGAATGTATTCCTTTAGTCAAAAAGATCAAGACTGATATTCCAAAAATCTTCCCAGCATTGAAACACGTTTTTGGAAATACTATTGTAGTTGCAAATTTGGAGAGAGGATCTCAAATCTCCAAAGATTTTTCACTCAATTGTATAACATTAGATGGTGACAGATTCAATACTGGTGGTACTTTATCTGGAGGGTACAGAGATTACAGAAACTCTAGAATTGATTCTTTGAAATTACAAAAAAGAAAAAAACAAGAGTTACAGGAGAATGAAGATTTGTTACAAAAATGTAAAAGTGAAATCGAATTAATTGGGCCAGAATTGACTGATTCCAATAACGAATTACAATCATTGGCAAAATCTTTAGACAAAAGACTTGCGTCACAAGAACCTATTAAATTAGATATCGACCGTCTACAAGATACCAAATATAGCTTACTCCAAGAAAAGAATTCTATGGACTCGAAAATTGCTTCTTTGACATCGATCACAGAAAACTTGTCAAATAAAATTAATCAACACAAAGAAGAGTTGAATTCTGAAATGAGCTTGACTCCACAAGAACTTCAAGAAATTGAAGAACTCAAAAAGAAGATTACAGAATTAGAAAATCAACTTGATTTGGTGGTAGTTCAATTACATGAAGCAGAAAGTACGATATCAAAGTATGAGTCTGATTTGAATGATAACTACAAGCCTTACTTGATTAACCTTGAGAAAGAACAATTTGAATTCAAAGTCAACAATACCAACATTGAATTCAATGAACTTGAAGATGAAATTTCAAGACTTGATATCCAGTATGATACCATTCAAGGCAAGTTAGATACAGCTACAGATGTTTGTAATAAGCTACAAAAAACAATTGATGATAGTAATTCTGACTTGAAAAAGCAAGCTAAACAACAGAATTTGTTGGTAAAAAAATTGGCAAAGTTCTCTGAAACCAGTGAGAGATCTCTTGCCAAGAAAGCAGTATTAAAGAACAGACATGATGAAGTTCAAAGAAAAGTCAGAGAATTAGGAGTTCTTCCTGAAGATGCGTACCAGCAAGAAAAGTATGAAAAGTTTACATCTGATGAGCTTCTTAAAAAGTTGAATGGAGTGAACGATGAGTTGATTAAATATGCTCATATCAACAAGAAGGCCATTGAACAATATACAACGTTTACTAAGCAAAGGGATGATCTTGTTGGAAGAAGAAGTGAACTTGAAACTTCTAGAGATTCAATTGAAGAATTGATTGCCAATTTAGAAGAACAGAAGGAAGAAGCTATTTCTAAAAGTTTTAACCAAATTGCCAACAGTTTCGCAAAAATATTTGGTAAATTAGTACCCAACGGAAGTGGTAAGTTAATTCTACAAAAGAAAGGTAATGAAGCTACACAACAAGATGAATATATTGAAAATTACGATGGAGTTTCAATCTCAGTTTCCTTTAATTCCAAACATGATGAACAACAAAGAATAGAGCAATTATCTGGAGGTCAAAAATCATTGTGCGCAATTGCTCTTATTTTAGCTATTCAAAGTTGTGATCCAGCACCATTCTACTTATTTGATGAAATTGATGCAAATTTGGACACACAATACAGAACTGCGGTTGCAAATATTGTTTCTTCTCTCGCCAAAAATGCCCAATTTATATGCACCACCTTTAGACCAGAAATGGTTCACGTTGCTGATAAGTTCTACGGAGTAATGTTCAACAATAAGGTCAGTTCTGTTTCTGAGATTGATAAAGACGAAGCCTTATCTTTTGTTGAAGGGCAGGAACGTGCTTGATGTACTACTCGATATATATAATAATTAGTTTAATGTAATGTTCAAAATAAAAACCTTATAAATTTGTGTTACTAAGGCACGCTTGTAATAGGGCCGCGTTTGGGGAGAACCTCAGGAGATTAAGAGACAATAATACTATTAGTTTTTTTTTTTTTTTGTCTTTTTTTTTGTACAATACAGCCTGTTCCATTTCTTAATCTCATGATTTTTATTTAAAGAGCCATTTAAATTATAGATCACAACACATCCAGCAGTCTCCTGAAGAGAATGACCAAGCTTACGAAGATACTCCTGCAAGACGATGTGGTTGAGCTCATAAGTAAAGGAAGAGCAGTGTTGATTTACAACCAACTCGTCCTTGATCTTACACAGTGGATCGACAAACATCCGGGTGGGGACACTGCCGTGTTCCATATGATTGGACGGGATGCCACGGATGAAATGAACGCATACCATGGTTTTGAAGTCATTCAACTGTTCAGCAAATGGAAGATAGGTAGAGTAGAAGGCACCTGGGAGAACTTACTCCCACCGATCCAAGGTGGAATCTATAAGAAGGATTTTGGCATTACAATCTTGGATGATTGCAAACAGTCACCAGAAGTGCATGAGGTGAAGTCCAATAAGGGAATTGGGTTTCCTGAAGGCAAAGTAATTCCTTTAGTTGACCCCAGAGAGATTGTAACCAAACAAAACAAGGATATCTTGTTCCCAGTAGTTGATTCGTCTTCCATTGTGGATCCACTGATTTTGATGAAGAATTACGACAATGATCTTGCCCAACAAACGGTGAATGAGATCCCGTCTTTGGATTATGAAACTCAGCAGAATATCCGTGAAAAATACGTCAACCTTCACAATACCTTGATGAAAAATGGGTTTTACCAATGTGATTATTGGAATTATGGAAGAGAATTACTCAAGATTGGATCTATATTTTTATTTGCATTTCTGTTTTTAAAGCTCAACTATATATTCATATCTTCAGTACTTATTGGAGTGGCGTGGCAACAAATGACTTTTATTGCTCATGATAGTGGACATGTTTCCTTAACCCATAATTACGTATGGGACAATCTTTTTGGAATGTTTATTGCAGATTGGTTTGGGGGTTTAAGTTTGGGATGGTGGAAAAGAAATCATAATGTACATCATTTGATTACCAACGATCCAGTTCATGATCCGGATATTCAACATTTACCTTTCTTTGCAGTATCCACACGTTTGTTTGGTGATGTTTACTCTACTTACTACAAGAAAAGTTTATGGTTTGATGCCATAGCCCGTAAAATGATTCCTATCCAAAACTTCATGTATTACCCAATTTTGTGTTTTGGTAGATTCAATTTATACAGACTTTCATGGGAGTATTTGTTGAAAGGAGAAGGACCAAAGAAAGGTAAAGCGGCTTGGTTCCGTTATTTTGAAATTGTGGGGTTGTCTTTCTTTTTCTATTGGTTTTTTTACTTGGTGGTTTACAAGTCAATTCATAACAATATGGACAGATTCACTTTTGTTATGGTAAGTCACATCACCACTATGTTAGTTCACGTTCAAATTACTTTAAGTCATTTTGCCATGTCGACGTCTGACTTGGGACTATCTGAAAGCTTCGCCCTGAGACAACTTAGAACAACCATGGATGTTGATTGCCCTGAATGGCTTGATTTTTTACATGGAGGATTGCAATTCCAAGCAATTCATCACTTGTTTCCTCGACTTCCAAGACATAATTTAAGAAGAGTCCAACCCTTTGTGTTAGATTTCTGCAATGACGTTGGATTAAAATATTCAATTTACGGTTTTGGGAAAGGTAATGAAATTATAATTGGAAAATTGGCTGAAATTGGAAAACAATGTGTTATTATGCTTGATGCCACCAAGAAGTTGAAGGATCATTAGGAAACAAATAGATAATCCAAATATATATATATATATATACGGTTAAGCAGATGGATCAGTATAATTGAGTAAAGTTCTAGATATATGTGAAATATATTGTATGCTATATGAGGTAGTATGAAGTGCTATTGCTATGGTTTGTTTGACCAATCAGCAATGATTATAATATCTAAATTTCCCACTTAATGGTAGAAATTGACGGTTTTCTGTATATGTGGTACTTTAAATTGACACATCATGATTTATAAATCCTTTCTTGTCAAGATAATCAATGAATTTAAGTATTGTGTCTCCCTCACCTTCCATGTGGTCCTTTTGTACCAACATACGAAAAAGTGAAGAGTTCGACTCTCCATAAAATTCACTGTGGAACCTTTGAGGGATTCCTACTTGAATTCCATTGATTGTCTTATAAACAAGGTGGGGCTCATTCTCTGGTCTTTTACCGGTGACAGAAGATGCATATTTTTTGGCTGATGCGTTGCTGTTGTTGTTCAACTCGTGGCTATTTTTACATTTGTTGCCAAATTTACACTTGTTGTGCTGTTGGAAAAAATGGCATACACGCTTGGGCCTCTTATTTGGCCCAGAATTATCGATTGATTGTCTCTTATTTTCATTCTGTGACTCCCGGCTAGACTTCTCTTTTTCCTTTTCTTCTATATTCTTTCTAGTAGGCCATCTTTTACGTCTTTCTTCTATCCATTTCTGGATATCTTCTTCTGTATCAAGAGTGATGGTTGTGTTTGGGATGCAAATCTTTTTGGAATCTGTGTCTTCTAATTCCTTGATCCTTTCGTCTTCAGTACTTGCAGATTCTAATTCCGGAACATTAACAGTAATATCTATGTTGTCTGGAATTATATCACTGTTTTCCTCTGTGATAGTAGTAGCTATTGGAGTATGAACTGGATCATATGTGACCTGTTGCGTATTTGGTAGATACGTGGGCAAATCGGCTAAACTGAATTGGTTTTGATGATTCTCTGTTCCCATTATGATATAAGTAAAGGACTGAGTGTCAATGTGATATGTAACTAAGGGATATGTTTAATAATTCAAACTATTTCCTAACGACTCTACACTTGCTAATCAAATCAGTAGTGATGAGATGCACATGGATAGATGAGATTTTCATGCAGGATGTAAGATCCAATAAAATTTAACACACAAGATTTATGTGAATAACAACCGAGTGTAGAATTATATCACAATGCTGGAAAACTTTGAATTGATCCACTTGTTTGGTTTGGGAGTTTTCTAGCGGATAATTTCACCATCCTTCGATTGTTAAAAATACAGAAAGTTCTAATTATGCTTTTACGATCTTTGACGTATGCAGATTGAAAATTACCACATTTCGGTATATGTTTAGAACCGATACAAAACTATTAAAAGAACAACTAAAGTAAACTGTTTTTAACTATTTGATTATTAAAATATGACAACAATTCAATCTATTTAAATATTTCAAATTAGGATATTAAAATTATTCTTTTATTGAATCATATTAGTGCTGCTAATTAAATTAAAGTCCTTTTCTTGCTCGGTTATAAGAAATGAGGTAAAAATTGAAAGCGCAAGTTTAAAATATCACAATTTCAAACAGGTTCATAATCTTACACTTAAGATGTGAAGTATTTCACTTTACATAAATTATCAAATTCGTTACACGCAAAATATCGTGGAAACACATACATCATCTAGTAATATACCAAGTATGCAGGAACATGCATTGAAGTTTACAAATGTAGTAAACAAAAGCCGGGAATACTCCAAAAGTGGTACTTCCTACAAAACAGCCGAGTCAATATCAACAATCGTTTTTCCGCAAACATTCCGAATGAGAGGTAGCAAGATCAAATTCGTTATAAACTAAATATGAAATTTTTTCCACAAAGTGAAAGAAAATAAAAGGTTTTTAAAAAAACAAAGTTTTTAGGATATAATGTAACGCTGAAATTCGATATATCAAATTGGAATGAAGCACAAGTTTATTCAATTTGAGTTGTAACCTTTGCTATTACCTTCAAATAGTATTGAGACGAGAAACCTAGCGATGCTTATTTAGTTAATTTTACCACCTACTTATTATTATTTAGGTCTCTCTTCTGTGTGAATTTGCATAAACCCGTAACCGCTAATGAGTTGTTTGCTAAATCAATTCATCTTATTTTACTTCGCATGACTTGATTATTCTTCCAGTTTTATTTTTTATCTTATGTACTATTTGAATTAGCTTGCATAAGACCACATTAATCTTAAATAATATTGAGTTCTTGTGTAATTCTTCTTTTGTTTGAATACATTTATTTTGATCCACCGCTTAATATACGAGCCAAAACGAAAAGTGAGCTTCACAAAAAAATATTAAAAGTTTTACTTGGAGATCAGTATAAGAGTGAACCATTTAACCATATATTGAAAACTTTAACTTACCCTTCCAAGATATCTAGAATTTTTTTTGAAATATCTCTTCCATATGCATTATTGTTTTTTTAAACCAAATACAAAACAATAAAACAAAGCAATAAATTCCTTAGGCCAAAGAATAAAAATTTTTACGGAAAATAGTTTATAGCGGCAATTTCTCATTCCCGCCTCCTTTTCCGCAAATTAGAGTTTAGTTGCATTCAGCAAAGTACGTACTGCTTCAAATGACACCTTCGTTTTTCATATTTTAGATGGTATGGACGTTCTGTATTATTAGTTTAATTTCATCCCTAATTTTTATTTACTTGCACCTTTTATAGTACCATTAATTAACTTATTCGTTTACAGATTAACTTCGTCATGTAACGCGGTAATATGCAGCAGGAATTCTCCGTATAAGATCTCTAATATTTTTACACATGTATTCTTTATTCTTTTTTTGTCCTCTACTTTAATTGTAGATAAGAAAACGATTTCTATTTCAGTTTCTTATTGCATGAAACGAACATGATCAGAATATTTTAAAAACCTTGTTTTTGCTTTTTCATTTTTTGTCGAAAAAAACAACAGTGGGGCTCATAAAATTTATAAAAGAAAGTGGGCCTCCAACTCCAAGCATTTTTAATGTTGACGTGAGATGAACCTGTAATCCTTGGAACAATTGATCTACTTTACTATTCATTCCAAATTTCATTTCAATTGACGAAAAATTTTTACGTATTTTTTGCGTTTGATAATCGAAAAAAGAACGATTAAATATTTAAAGCCGTATATCTTTAGGTGTGTACACTTTTATAGTCACCAAAAGTACTTTTGCTAAGATTAAGGAGTGCATTTTTACGGCCCACCTACATTGAATAAATCCTAAAATAAATAAAATTATGCACATATTCATTTTGGGGTTCGGAAAGTCGCCGAAATCGAACAAATTCTTTCAAAGCCACAGACAATAAAATGCCATCGTAAACGCCGACTGGGAAATGAAAGAAGAATTAAACCAGAACTGCCTACGCAGTGTATCCATATGTAAGTGGCTTCAGCGTGTAGATAAATTATAAGTAAATATAAGTTTATTGTTTCAATGCTTCACAACAAGAACAGGAAAGTTTTTTTTTTTTTTTTTGTGTTTCGGTTTTAAACCCTAAACTGCCCCTCTAGTCCCCCTCCTTCGGAATTTTTTTGTGGTTCTCCAGGATAATTAAATTATTAACGAAGATTTGAATAATCCAATATTCCTCTAATTACTTTAAAAACTCATCATATTTTAGATTTAGTAACATAGGAAATTTTTGTTACTTAACCAGCCATGAATTACGTATTAACATGATTTGAACTTTTTAAATAACAATCAAATCACACACTATACCCCACACATTCTCAATACAGAAATGTTAATCATATAAATCTATGTTTCAGTGTTCTTTTTTTGAGTATATTTTTTAATTTAATCACTTTTAACATTTTTTTTTTTTTTAAATTGGATTTCTAAATTAATTGTAGAGATGCATCTTTTGTTCTCCTGTATGCTTTACTAGATTATTTTCTTCTTGGTCTCAACCCTACAAGGAGTGTGAACCCCGACGCCCTGCTGCAAGTAACGCATTTTCAAAAGGCGGCAGGAAATTTAGGAAATTTCCGGGCCCCATGGTTTCATCTTACTTCATAGAGATATATATATAATTACAAACGCTAACTATCTAAATTGCCGACAATATTTACGAGTAGATTGGTTGATTATTAAATCTTTGTATTGGCGTTTTCCTGTGAAAAAAAACCTTTGGGACCATCAAAACCAAGACCTCGTACATTTTTACGAATATTTTGTTACTACAAACAATAGGTACAGTTGAACTTTAAAATAATCAATTCTCACATTGATTAACTATTTCTTTTGACTTTTGTTAACCTCGCTATACAAACATTTTATTCCGCAAGAATATTAAATCTTTATCAAAGGATCTCTTGCACTTATTTATTAATCTTGGTTTATCACGATTTTATAATACTTTAACTAACATTGTTCTTTTAAATTTAACTTGATAATTGAAGCAAAGATTTCACTATCAGTTCCAGTTTTAAAGCTACGAATGAAAAATCAAATACTACACGAATTTTAAGAGTATAGTATTAATGGGTAGCAATTGCATTTCCCAATGAACCTGGATAAACAAGATATTAAGAGTAAACTATCCATATCAAGCATCTTAAGTAATGATTTACAATTCAACTCTTCGGATGAAGAGAAAGATATTTCATATGATAATAAAAAAGGTCAATATATTGGGAAAAATACTAATAATAATTCAGCAATGCTGAAACAAGTTAAGGATTCTAAAAGTGGAAACTCTTTCAAGTTTTCTGTTTCTAACTTAATCAATGGAAACTCTGACTGTAAAACTTCACTGGAAGACACAAAAAATGACCCTGTTATATCTCCTCTGACTATGGTCCTGAAATTTAGAGTGCGACAGAAATTAACTGAAATTGAAGGTGAACATCGTCATGAAAATAGTTGTACACGGTGTAGAAAATTAAAGAAAAAATGTGATCGTGGTCATCCTTCATGTTTTAATTGTAATAAATTGAAATATGACTGTGTATATTTACCTAGGAAAAAAAGGGCTAGATCTGAAAAGCATGTACAATCTTATAAAAATGAAAACTTACATTACAATAATGCTTTGGGACATGATTATATTGATACAAATGAAATCCCCAGTAAAATGAAAAAATTGAATGATTTTGGTAATTATATGCCCCATTCCCAACGTGCTCCAAACACAATTGCAATCATTACATTATTCGAAGATAATGAACCTGAAGATCCAATGAATTGTCTGAATCGTTGTTATAAACCTGATATCCTTGAAATGATGTTGAACGAATTTTTTGCAAATACTATGGGAGTTATACCATGCATTCAACGAGATTTTATAAATGGTTTAAAATTATATAATTTGGATAGTTTCCCTGAACAATTCGAACTTAATTTTATCTTACTTATTGGGTACCTTTATTGTGTTCGAAATGGTAAACTCAAGGATGATGGTTCTGTTCAATATTTTAAGTGGAAAGCTTTAAACAGTTGTAATAATATTACTGAATCTTCGCTTCGAAATGTTAGAAGACAATTACTTATTATGCAATATGCTTTGGTAAAACCAGCCAAACCTTGGGATTTATTTGGCAAGACTATTCAGGATGTATACTATTTAGGTCTTCATAAAAAATTACCGGCTGATGATGAAGATCAACATATTAGTAATAAGTCGAAAACAACCTACGATGCCAATTTTGACAGAAACCCAGAAGTTCGAAATAAAATATTTTGGTCTGTTTATATTATTGACCGTCTTTTCTCTTCATTTTTAGGAAGACCGTTTGGAATTCATATTGATGATATTGATTTGGACTTTCCTCAATATGACGAAGAATACTTGCAGCCAAATTTTCAATTGACGGCTGATATTTTACCAGAAAAAGTATGGATATTAATGTACTTGTGGTGTTCTACATTTGCAGAGGTGAAAAAGAAACTTTATTCACAATCATTCTGTAATAGTACATCAGAATCAGAAAAATATCAAGTTCTAAATGAATCATCTGAAAGACTTGAGATTTGGTATGGCTGGTATAAAAGACTTATCGATAAATTTTTTCCTGAACTGAAAAAAGGCGTTAATCCGTTTCCAATAAAATCATTCAAAAGAGAAACAGTAATCAATAAAATTGCATGCTTTTATGATTACCTGGTGACTATTTTATATGGTCCATCAACTGCATTTCCCGATCCTCGAGATGAAAGCAGAAAGAAAGTTTTGAGAAGTACTTTATCATTTTTTGATAAAATGAATCAAATAGCATCTCATGATAAATTGCCATTTACATTAATTAACATGCATTGTATTTTAATTAATAGTGCAACTTTAGTTTACTTGATTCAAAAACATGAAATACCTTTAAAAACAGCACTTGAAAATTTTAACATTTGTCACAAATTTTTCAAGAATTTCTCTACATATTCTCAGGTGTGTAAATGGAGTGCTAGCTTATTTAAAGCTTTGATTAAAATATCAAGTGATACTAAAAATATTAATTTGATTGAATTTAATCGGTTGATTTCTTTACATGGTAGAGGAGTCAGAAATTATCAAGAAAACAAATTAGATTTTTTTGAAGAAATGGTACAATAAAATCATTTAAACCAGAATGGATTTGAATTAAAAATTTCAATTGTTTAAAAATCCAATTTCAATCACCAATTGATGCAATTTTGAAAGATAATATAATTAAGAAGAAAGATAATCAAGAAAAATGGTAAATTTCGACCACAGGTGCTGTCAATTAATTTACCAAAATACAAACATTTTTACTATTGGGGGGGGGTCATAAACTTAAAAACAACAAATTCTGACCTTGTTACCGTTTTGGTGCATTGCCCGGTTACATCCTTGAGAATCTCAACTTCCAAGACCTTTTATTGTCCAAAATAAATTTTGTGTGATAGTTGTTTATGTATAATATGTAATAAAACATTTAGATTCGTAATATTAATAGAATTCGATATACATATTCAAAGTAGGAGAAAAAAAATTTCACAAGAATAGATCATTTCGGTATAAACTGTCACTTATTTTTTCTTTAGAATCTCAGCCTTCTTTTATTAATAGAACATCACGTGCAAACATTTCAGTCAATAAAAATTTATATGCTAATATCTTTTTTTTTACATTTTATTCTCTTGAACCGTCTATCAAATTATGGTATGTGTGGGTGGGTGATGTGTCCAGCATTCAAATCAACCAAACAATTAAGAATTCAATTCATGTACTAACATTCAGTCTTACTATCAACAAGGTCCTCCTCCTCCACAAGGTGGCTACTATCAACAAGGCCCTCCACAAGGTGGCTACTATCAACAACAACAACCAATGTATGTCCAACAACAACCTCAAAAAAGTGGTGGTGGATGTTGTTCTTCTATGTGCGGATGTTGTGCTGCCATCATCTGTTGTTGTTGCGCCGAAGAGTGTCTTGGTGCCATGTGTTAAATAATTAGATAAATATATAATTGACTATACGTGAAATCATTCAAAATGTAAAGACTTGCACGCCGTTTAGCCTTGAATTTGAAAAATCCCTAGAACTATTTACCTTTATCGGTATACGGAAAAAATTCACAGCGAGACAGAGAGTAAATTAAAAACCTCATTCAATTAAATGATCAGATAATGCATAGAATTTGTACTGGTTTAATTTGAGTTTAAAATCAATGGTGTAAATTTTGAACACCAATATTTTAGGGGGACTAGTGGGCTT
The DNA here is from genome assembly GCA_030581955.1 of Kurtzmaniella fragi. NCBI lineage: Eukaryota > Fungi > Ascomycota > Pichiomycetes > Serinales > Debaryomycetaceae > Kurtzmaniella > Kurtzmaniella fragi. The sequence continues at coordinate 9,256 of JAKTWE010000040.1, read as the reverse complement.
AAAATTTTACATCACTACGGAAAACCTTTGAGTATATTGTGTTGTAATTAGAGACAGCGCCGTTTCATCTTTGAGTCCTTTTCCCCTTTTTTATACTTTGGTCGTGCACATGTAAATATGTCAAAGTTTCCTAATAGGCCTAAAATAAGAACAAATGATTAATTTTTTTTTTTTTTGAGTTTTAGGTGGGGTATTACAACCGATGAAAGCCGATAGAAACTAGCAAAGTCTATTAGTATTGTCTAATATTGTCTAATTTGATTTCAATCACCGAAATAGTGAAACCTTTTGCAGTCATTGTAAAAAAACACTCACGATTAATTGAAGAAATTACTATTATTATTTAACTTTTGAAGTGCGTTGCATTTCACTGCATTACAACTACAATTTAGGACATTCTCCACCGTCTCCCAATTAACTATATATCATCTTTTACAGTCAATGTTGTACCATCAACATAATGGTTATCTTATTTTTAACTTGTTTGTATTAATCACTATTCACTTATTTCTTGTTCTTCTTGTTGGAGGTAGAATTCTTTGGTAATTCCTTAACAAATGGAATGAATTCAGGTTCACCAGGAATGTATCTTCTCAAGACTTCTGGAATAACTAAACCTTCTTCAGTTTGGTAGTTTTCTAAAATACAACATAAAGCTCTTTGAGTGGCAGATAAAGTAGAGTTCAAACAATGAACATAGTTCTTAGTTTGTTGGTTTTGTTGCTTAATACCACATCTAATTTCTAAGTTTCTAGATTGGTAATCAGTACAGTTTGAACAGGAAACCAATTCTTTGTACTCCTTTTGGTATGGGAACCAAGCTTCTAAATCGTACTTCTTGGCAGCGGCATTATTCAATTCACCAGAAACAATACCAACAACACGGTATGGTAATCCTAAATTCTTGTAGAATTCTTCAGATAAACCAATCATTCTATCAAATTCAGCCCAGGATTTTTCTGGTTCAGTCAAAACAAATTGCTCAATTTTTTCAAAAGCGTGAACTCTGAAAATACCCCAAGCATCTTTACCATGAGAACCAGCTTCTCTTCTAAAACATGAGGAGTAACCAGCATATCTAACAGGTAATTGATCTTGTGGACTTTCAAACCATTCACCAGCATGATAAGCAGAAATAGGTTGTTCAGAAGTAGCAATCAAATATTTTTCGTCTTCACCATCAATGACTTTATATAATTCTTCATCAAATTGAGATAATTGAGCAGTCTTGGCCATGACTTCTTTGTTCATCATGACCGGCGCTTGTAATGGAGTGTACCCGTTTTTAGCCAAGAAACTTAAACCGTAATTAATCAAAGCTTGATTCAAGAAAACACCATAGTTTCTAAGGAAGTAACCACGGTGACCAACAATTCTTACACCTCTTTCTGGATCATAACCATCTAATCTTAATAAGATTTCGTGATGAGAAAGAGCAGCTGGCTTACCTGTGGCAGCTGCAGTTTGAGCTACTTCATAACCTTCTGGTGCCCAAGTTCTGACTAATTCGTTGTTGTCTTCATCGTTAGAAACAACCACAGATTCGTGAACGATATTACCAATTTGGTTGACCTTGTAACGCAAATCCTTGTCGGCCTTTTGTTCATTTTCAGTCAACTGTTTCTTTTCTTCAGCGTAAGCATCCTTCTTGGCTAATAATTCGGTAGCATCTTCCTTGGCCTTGTATTTTAATCCAATTTCCTTTTGCAAAGCATTTTGCTTCTTGTTCAAAGCGTCTAACTCGAATCTAATTTTGGTCCAGGACTTGTAATCAGCAATAATTTCATCCACTAATTCTACAGAGGCACCTCTCTTCTTCTGAGAAGCCTTGATAATTTCAGGATCTCCTCCCTTTTCTACGAGAAATGAGTTAATGTCCAACATATTGAAGTTGTTTTTTGCTACGTTGTCTAGAAAAAAAACTTAGATGAAAATTTGACTCACTTCGCGTTCATTTTGTGTTATAAAGGACATAGATAGTATGAAAACTTATAAAAAAAAAACTACATTCATTTATTCAAGACGGGAATTTTATTTTTGGGCCCTTTTAATAATCAGTTTTGAAATAAAATCTAAACCTCAATTCCAGCTAATTAGGTCTTCAATTGATATATAATGCAGACGCTTCTATGGGAACGACGAATGGGCGGGATCAGGCCTTTAGAATTTTCCACTAGTATTGTTGAGACTTTTTATTTGGGACTTAAACAAAATGCTGGACGTAATGTTTTCCCTTATAATTGTCATAAAAATGCTGCTGTTAACTCATTATCTTTAGATAATAGTAAAAGATATTTACTTAGTGGGTGCGCAGATTCTAGTATAAAATTATGGGATATGGTTGAGACTGAAGATATTGTACAAGACAGTAATGCGACTTCAGATGAAGGAACTTCTCAGATATTTAATGATGCCAAATATGATGGTGGACTGGAAGAGATAATGAATATGGAGCATAAAAGATTGGTATCTAACATTGCTACTATTCCAAGGAAAAGCGCTCATGAATTTGGTGTTTCTTGTATTAAATGGTGGCCTTATGATTCTGGTATGTTTGTTAGTTCATCTTTTGATCACAGTGTAAAAATATGGGATACTAATGAATTGGAAGTGGTGCATTCATTTGATATGTCACATCGAGTTTATTCCATAGATATTAGTGGAGAAAAAATCAATGAGTTTACTAGTAATGCTTTGGTTGCGGTGGCTAGTGATCAATCATATATCAGATTAATTGACCTTAGATCAACGTCATCTGCACATTCATTAAATGGTCATAAGGGTAAAACATTGTCAGTTAAATGGCATCCGCAAAATCCTCATATTTTGGCATCTGGAGGGTATGATGGAGAAACTAAGATATGGGATATTAGAAGATCGCAAAGTTGTTTGAGTAGATTAGATATGTTAAAAACAAATGAAGCGGGCGATTATTCAGATAATTTGAAGAAAATATCTGTCAAATCGCATCTGGGACCTGTTAATGGGATGGAATGGAGTAATTTTGGCAATACATTATTTACAGTGGGTAATGATGATAAGATTCGAGTATGGGATATGACCTCTTCAAATAGCCCGCCAATAAATAAACTTATTAATTTTGGGCCATTGACTAGAAACAAATATCCTCAAACTATACCTATATTACTAAGTCCACCTAATGAGACAGAACTACAATATTTAATGTTTCCGTCTGATAATGGAGATATTTTTATTTTCAGAACCATTGATGGTAAAATGGTTTCAAGGTTAGTTAGAAATGGTACCAGTTCGGGAAGAACTTCTTCAATGGAGTATTTAGGTAGTTATCTGGGAACGTATGTATGTGGAACCATGGATGGTGAAATAATTACCTGGAATTTCCATCAGTAAGTAGAGATTTATAGAAATGAAAATATCTAAAACAAGAAGCCATAATTAAATAATTGAGATGATATTATTTTGTAAAGGTATTTAACATGTCCAATACCAGCACCAATGCTGCTTGTACATCCAATCAAGCATTGCTCTACTAATTATTTTGCACCCAAAATATCGACATGTGTGCGTGCGGGAAAAATAAGAAATAATGCAATACAACACCTGGTATTAAACGTAATAATAAACAGCGTATATAATTTTTGAACTGGTTTCCACGGCGATATTCAATGAAACCTATTGGAAAAGACAAAAGTTCATTCAAAAAACAAGCAATTCGTATAAACATTACTGATATTATAACTTTATTCCACAGCCAAGAAGTCTCAATATTTATATCTTGAGGTACATGCAAAATATGTCGACTAATAATAAGAAAAATAATCTGCATTGAAAAATAATCAAAGGAAACGTGATTCTAACACACAAAGTGGATCAAATCCTTCTAGTACACCTGAACCGTAAGATATATTCCATTGGTGCTTACAAAACTTAGGTTTTTTTCTTTCTATATACACAACATGTCTCTAGTATTTGGTGTTTGATTTACCTTAATTATTACCTGTACGGGCAGATCACTATTTTTTTTTCTCTTTCCTGCCTGACAATAAGCGTAGGGAAAAAAATAATTCTTAAAACATTCGAAAAAAACATCTTTAATAGTTCAATCAAATCAGTTTCACCGTAAGTAAAGATGCTCAAGCTCCAAGTAGTGTTCTTTCTGCAACAGCAGATATCACTGCATCAGGAGTCTCTTCATCTGACCAGTATTCTGCAGCTTCAGAATCGAATGGGACAAATGCTGCTATGGCCCGTAAGAAAATTACTTCATCTCACGGTTTCAACCAAAACGCTTTTACAAGTATGTGAAGATGTCAAACAAAGGTACCATAAATTGTATCCCGAGGATGAATTACTTGATGTCGATCGTGTGCGTGATAATGATAGCTGTGATTTGGATCCTGATTATACCGTGGGCGATATATTCACCAACGGTGATATAATTCAATTTGTGGTAAACAATAAGTTTGAAGATATGCCAAATTTTTTTGGTAGTGACAACGCTTCCATTTTAGAAAGTCTGCAAGAAGGATTTGATTCTAGAAACAATTCCGCGGCAGGGAGCAATTCCTTGATGACTCCATCCACTGCCAAGGTAATGGTGGGTGCTGCAAGTACCCCATTGGTTTCACCTGCTCCATTGTTATCAAAGAAACGTCTGAGTAATTTTTTTGAAACAATTGACTCTAACATTCCTCGTAAAGTCAGAAAGTCTATTTGGCATGATAATAGTACTATTTTCGGTTCAAATTCACAACCCAACTATCAGAGTGACACCTCCTTGCCTATGGCTAAAACTAGAGGAAGGAAAAGAAAAAACGTTGCTGATACCACAAACGATGCCTTGTCCGCAAGTCATGAAAATAATATTTCATTACCTCCTCCAGAAAATTCTCCATCTCAGGATGAAATTTCTCATATTATTCCTTACAAAAAGGGTAATCAAATGTCTGTTCCCAAAGACCAACCCACTCAAAGAGTCACTTCTGGAATGTTAAGCATCCCGGTTCAAATTCAGCTTGATAATGAGAAAAAAATGCATGAACTTGACCATCAAAGTTCCAATTCCAAACCTTCCACTCCTTTCAAGTCTAATTATTATGAATTTTCTGAAGATGAAGATGATGACACCACCATGGTGAGTATCACCGAGGCTTCAGTATCTCGTCGTGGTAGAAAAACAACTACATTGGAAACCACTCTAGAACAAGTTGGTGATGTGGATACATTGACCAAGGATGAAATCATGAAATTGTTTAAAAATGGTATGAAAATCCCTGCTCGTCTTAGGAACAAATTTAATCCTAAGCAAAAAACTTTAAAAGGTCTTGAAATTACCATGAATGATGAAGGTACTATATCTACTACTGGTAGAACAATGGGAGAGATAGAAATGGAAAAAAGAACAAGACATGCTGCGCAAGAAGCTTCTAAAAAATTCAAAGAAGAGCCACAAAGGAAAAGTAGAAAAAAATCAGATCAAATTCATGGAAGCATCATTGAGGATCTTCAAACTGGAAGTATCTTGAATGGGAATGATGCTGATGTTTCAGAAATCCAGGATGATATCCATAAAAAGGGAGATCGTCGAAATAATAAAGTAACATTGGAACAAACTGAAGTTCAGAAAACAGTCCCAGAGGTGGTTAAACCAGAAAAACGGGGTAGAGGTAGACCTCCTAAAAAACTGAATTTGCCTTCTGAAATTTCTACGGAATCTCCAAAAGCTACCGATGGTTTGAAAAACGATCAAGAGCAGGAAGATATAGAGATGGATATGAGTGACGGATCTGTAAAAATCAATGAGAGCTCTAAAGAAATCAAAAACAGCAAATTAGATAACGGAAATAAATCATTTAATAATGACATTGGGTCAAGCGAAAAACTGAAGGATGATATGGAAATTGATGCTGCCCCGTCATCTCAAACCTCAAGCTCATCCAAGTTGAATAAATTATTTGATAAAATGAAGAGCATTGACAACAAGTTGAGTGCATCAAATAATCACGTTAAAGGAAAAGAAGAGGTTTCAAAATCATTAAATACTTCGCCACTTCTTAAAAAATCAGATTCAGCGCCTCTTTCTGTTCTTGAAAGAGCTAGATTAGGTTTAAAGAAAAAGCAACCTATTAGTTCTATTAATTCCGGTTCAAGTGAATTGACTTTAGAAGAAAAGCAAAAGGCTGAAAAGGAAAGAATAAAGAAAAGAGCAGAGCAATTAAGGCTTGCAAAACAAAATTTAGAAAAGGCGAGACGTAATTCAGTTTCTCAAAAAGGAAATGGTAGTTCAACCTCATCTGAGACTCCAAAAGTTGCTAATAAACAAAATGACCCGATTGACACTACAACTAAGGCATCTCTGCAAGAAAAAAAGGGAGAAAAGGATCTAAATTACTCATCATCTGATGATAGTGATTCATCAGCATCTGACAGTGATTCAGATGTAGAGGGCCCTAAAAAGGCACCTAGAGTTGTCGATGTACCAACAAGTTCTGGGATTGCTAGAAAAGTGTCGTCTTCAACTATTAACAAAATCAGATCAGCTGCTGCTAACTCCAAAAGTAGTTCCAATATTAATGGCAACGCCAATAAAAACAGTAGTCATGGGAATTCCAAGCTGGGTCTTGTTACTTCAGCATATCGGAAAACTCTGACTCCTTCACAAGATTCTAAAGGAAATCGTGCATCTCTTCCACAAAAAATACCAACATTGACTTCACTTAGTGATTTAGCTTTACGAGGTTTACCAGATGTAAGGGATCCAAGTAGCACTATCAATACATCTGCAGACTCTCGAAAGCCTCGAACCAATATAGTAAATAATAATTCTTCTGATGATGATTCATCTTCGTCTTCATCTGATAGTGATTCTGATTCTGATAACGATAGTGGAAGATTCATCAACGCAAAAAAACTAAAAGGTAAAACCAAAAAGAAAGGGGGCTTTTTTGATTTGATGAAAGATGCTAATAAAACGTGAATTAATGGTGCAAAATAGGAATTCTTGTTTAAGTTGTCACTATAGTGATTTTAAGTACGTGATACATATAGAGATACAATACATATAATTTAATATAAATAAAAATAAAAATAAAAATAAAAAAAGAATAAGAACAATGTTGCTTTGTAAATAGCTGCAAATTTTGGCCAATTCGGCAGATCAAAAACACTACAATCGATTTGTTCAATTGACTGTTCCAAAGGGTATTAAGCTCATTTCCAAATATTCCTGCCAATAACATCTTTACACCAACCTCTATAATTGTAAGATGGAAGAGCTTTTTTCTTCTTCAGCTTTATTTGGTATTTATGAACATCAGAAAGCAGTTTTAATATATTTTCGTAGATTGTCAGAATAAATTCCTGAGTCTTTTCTGGTTGCTCCAAATACAACGCACCCACGTATTGCTCGAAATAATCTGCAAGAAACTCTTGCTCATAGACTCTAATATCTTTTTCTAAATTTGGATCGTTCCAGCGATCCGTATGTTTGACAAATTCTTCTGTTAAATGATTATGCACTATATCATCACCCAAACCTTTATGTAAATTGTAAGCAATTGTCAATTTTGAAAGTAAAGTATTAGTTTGTAAAATGACTCTAATTTGATTATATGTTCTAGTACCAAATAAGATATCTTTATCTTGTTGAGGAATCCCACGAAATTTATACATTAAATTAGAAGAAGCTTGTGCTAAGAACAAATCTCCTAATCCATCCAAAAGACTCCATTCATATCGAAGAGTTGATTTTAGAGTAGAAAATTCAACTTCCATCCCTAATTGATCCATATCTTTAGCAAATTGATGTTCTGGTTTTAACCAGGCACGATATAATTCTTTATGGATTAAAGATTTGACTAAATTATTTTTATTCTGAAGTTTTGGTAATGGAGGAAGCATGATATGATAGTCTTTAGTTTCGTGCAATGTTATGAAACGATTTTGTTCCTTTGTATTATAAAGAATATCATAATCAATATTAGCGTTGTCATAATATTTTTGAACCAAATTAAGTAATACCGTTTTCTCTGTGTTGGTAGAGGTAGGTAAAGAATTGGTTTCTTTATATCTCAAAAAGATCCCAATGACTTTTTCAACCATTTCATCCGATAACTCATCTTTGGGTGTTATCATCAAATAACCAACCGTTATATATAACCAACGAAATTCTGGTAAATTATATCTATCATAAATCTCACGATCTATCACTCCTTGATTGGAACCAAAAAATTTAATATCTTTTAATTCTGTTCTAATTGTTTCATTGGTATTCTCAGTACCCAATTCACGTCTTATAAAATTGGTCATTTCATAAACCAAGGTTTTAATCATTGGGCCTCCTCCATCCTTGAGTATACTACTCAATTTCTCATATAATCTCAATCTAAAGAGATCAGATCCCACCAAATAAAGGTGCTGTCTCATCCATGCGGTGTTCATCATTTCATTCAATGGCGACGATATTATTGCTTGAGTTTTACTAGTCATAGTAGCTTTTGTCAGTGACAAACTTCTTATAAAGTAGATTCTATTCAAAAACATTTTACAAATTGGCTGCACAAAAGAGTTTAAATATTAATTGACATGTTTTACAATTGATTAATTAACACAACATATCAATATTATTATTTGATTAATTTTTGTTTTTAAACTCCTTATCCTAATACATTATCATACTTGCATTGCGTCACTCATAGTATAACGGAACACGAGGGGCTGGAATAGTACACAAGTTGGAACCTGAGGTCGTTTGTGCAGGAAACGTGTACTCATCTTGAGGGGACACACAAGACTTAGTCATTAACCACTTCAAAAGTCACAGTTATATACGAATAATGACTCATTTTATTACTTTAGTTTGATAGTCTCATGTAAACTACTAAATTATAACTCACACTCAGTAATTTTCTGGTGACTCTTCAGCACTTTCAAATTCTTGTCTGGTGTGGTGTACTTTTGTGTTTGATTCATTAATTTATTGCTGCTTATTATCTGCACTAAAACGGATAATGATTGCTCAAAATTTACGGGCATGCCAAATCCCCGAACTGTTAAATTTTGTAATTGATTACATTGTTATTGAGTTGTTTGGTAAACCATGTTTTTAAAACACTGTCAAGACATTTTTTACATTGTTTGACGGTTTAAGAAACAAATTTAAGATTCAAACTCTAACGATATATCACTGGTAATTCGCCAGTTATTTTAAGTTCATTGAAAGCCTGCGTAGCGTAATGGTTAACGCGTTTGACTTCTAATCAAAAGATTGCGAGTT